>VXBI01005052.1:630900-688435 GCA_013397375.1 Toxostoma redivivum | reverse complement strand
AGGAGGTGGCGGGGGAGGCTAAGGCTATGGGAGCGCCGAGAGGGCCCTGAGGGCGCGAGGCGGTGGGGGAGCCCCGGGGGTCCAGGGCGGTGGGGAGCGGAGGAGAGCCCCGAGGGGTCGGCACAGCGCAGCACAGCGCTGAAGGGGCCCCGGGGGGACACGCGTCGCTGAGGAGTGTCCCGCGGGGAAAGGACACACTAGGCGGTGTGTCCGCCCCAGGGCCGCGCCGCCGGAGGGTCTGGCCGGGCCTGGCCCCCGCTGTTACCTGGGGCTGAGCGCTGCAAGCTATTCCCTTCTCTTTTATTTTGTTTCCTTCGCACAGCCAGGCTGCAGCTCGTGAGAAGTATGCGAGGCGTGGGGTTGAGTTTTTTTCTTTTCTTTTTTTTTTGGTTAGCGCTTGTAAGCCCGAGTCGCTCCCCTGCAAACTGAGAACTTCTTTCATGCGGAAGATTTTTCTCACGTAAAGGCTGCAGATACCGGGTTGTAAAGGTTTAAATAACGACACACAGAGAAACAGATTCCGTAATCTTAGAGTTTATTTTTTATAAAGTCTTTGTTACATGAATGTTTTAAGAGAAGAACTTTCAGAACATTAGGAAACAAAATATAAACCTTAAGAGTCAGTTAAACCTTAAGAAGCAAATCTCTACTTCTTTTCAAAAGCATTCTTACACGCGTTTACGCAGTGAAATGGTGTGAACACGTGGTGGAAAGATCCTGGTCCATGCTTGGGCAGTATTGAAGCTATTAAGCTGGCCGGACAGGTTACCTAAGGATTCTCTTGCCTTGGAGAGCCTTTTGTTAATGTAAAGCTGATGTGGCTGTTCTCTGCCTCCTTCCCTGTGGTTCGTGTTGCATAAAGTAAACACGGTGTGGTCAGAGCGCAGGTGAGCTTTGACCAGCGCTGCCTGCTCAGATGGTTTCTGGGCAATGGTCGGGGACCATTCAATTTAAGGAAACTTAATAGCCTTTTGAATAATCAGGGTGCTGTGCTGGCCTCTGGTAGAAGCAGGTAGAAAACGGCAAGTACTTTATGAGTCCCATCCCTTATTCTCAAATTCAGCTCAACAGTTCCTGAGAGTCCCAGTCATAACAACTATTGGGTAAATAAAAAGCAAAAAGAGGGATGGATCCCGTGTCTAGGAGGTTGGTCTGTCATGTGAGAGTGTTTGTAAATGCCCATACAGCTTGTGTATTTACACAGAAAGCCAGGTGGAGCACAGGTAAATAATTACTGCTAAACTGCTATTACTTTCAGTAAATACAAACTAATATTTGCTGCTCATCACAATATTTACTGAGGAAGCGAGAAGAATCAGAACCAATGTTTGTTCCCGAAGAGGATTTCATGCCAGCTGCCAGAAATACATCTACTCATCTCTTTCCCTGTAATGGTCCTCTGCCACCTCTTAGCATAAATGGCTTGGATAATATAACCCTTCGCTATCTGTCTCTGCAACTTACCTCTATTTCCACAAGGAGAGAAAAAAAAAAGGCAGAATAATAAATAAGAAATGTTAAAATGGCTATAAACAGAAATATTTATCTTCACAAGCCATGAAGGGGATTAGGCATGATTTGCTATTGTAATGTTGCATCTGGTCTAATAGTTTTCTTTGGAGGAAAGTGGGCATAGAGTTAAAATACAGTCTAATGACCCAAGCAACATATTTCCTCATGCTAGTAGTTTAGATCAGAACCAGCTCCAGCTACTCCCGGTAAGTTACATATGTGATTCATTAGATTTCACCCAAGTCAAAAGTTAACACTGTAACACTTGTTTTAAAAGATAAAGTATGCAATCCCATAGGAAGCGGGCTACTACAGAAGACAGCTGGAAACATTCCCTGGACAGATGCATAGCTTCTATTCAGATTTATCAATAATAAAAAGTGAATATTAACAACATTCATCCTTCTTAACCACTTGGAACAGGGAGCGCTGAGTGTTCTGCAGAAAAAAAACTGGTTTCTACCTACTGAGGTTAAAGGATTAATGAATTCTTGGCACATGAAAAATGAATAGTGATAGCAAGAAGAAGATTGCATGTAGACAGTGTGATAAGGTGTGTAACAGAAAAACATCACATTACACACATTGCTGTGCCCTGAAAAAAAGACAAAGCTCATTTCCATTGAATTTCAGATAAAATATTTTAAAACATCAATATTTATTTTGTCATACTTAGGAATATTTTATTCATTTGTATAAAATATCTAAAGAAATCATCTAGAAGAGGGGTTGGCTGACTGACACTGGGTGATAAAATTTGTTCTTCATGAGTTTCATTATGTGCTGTGTTGGCTGTTTACATGGTCTATTGCCTGCTACTAAAAACTATTACCCATATACATGAATTTGCAGGGCAGTATCTAAAGCAAGAAAATACGTGGCTACATTTGCAAGAGGAATGTATTACATGATTATATATCAATAGATTGGTACAGAAATAGGGATATTACACATTAGTATTTGATATATAACACAGATTTATAGAGAATTGTAGTTCTCAATCACAAGCTTTTATGGAAAGCCTGTCCTACTAAATCACTATCTTGGCTCACTCCATATACCTGACCCCTCTGTTTCCAGTCTCATCTAGCTTAATAAAGCTAAGCCTACTTTGTCTGTCTGAAAATGTTCTAGCTTACATTTTAACACAGAAATACTTAGTGTTTCTTAAGATTTAGAAAGTTCTTTTTTCTTCTTTTTTTTTCCCGTGAAAGAAGCAACTTGGATTATATTTCCTCTGAATCAACATGACTTTTCAGCATTTTTCCAGAAACACAGTCCTAAATTTTGAAACAGAAACTTTAACAGTGTACTGCTGTATATAATTCTAAAATTAGAAAGTCATACTTTTGAAGCCAAGAGAACAAATCAGCCCACTGACCATTTTTGGTTGCTTGTTTTTCCTAAAGCCCAACAAGTGGGTTTATGTGTGATTTTATACTTTTTCTGTAGTTCTTCTCCAATTCTGCCTTATTACCTACAGAGCTGTTCTAGTGAATCCTTTTTATTGAGTCCCACTGCTTACAATATCAGATGGCTCTTGCCAGTCTTCCTGTAGCTGTTCTTCCCCTAATGGAGTTTCCTGAAACTTACCAAAAATAAGGTACTACAAAATCTCCCCTTAATATTCCTCAGCCTCTCATCTCCCGTTTTTGTCCTTCACTTATACAAAATTTTCTTCATTGTCTTCTTTGTTTTATAATTTTGTCTTAGATCCTAATCCATGTGCAAATAACTCTTCAAAACAATTTAGTAACTTCTACCTTTAGGCATGCATTAAGGTTATTTTTTAATTAATAACCAATCATTTTTCAAAATGGAAAATGACACCACCAGCAGAGACCACACCGGAACCTCGGAACAAAAGAAAACAGGAAATCAATAGCATATTTTAACAATGTTTGCCCAAAACACATAAAAGTACATCTGAAATACATCAGTATTATGTTGGATATTGAGAAATGTTGTAATTTAAATTAACACCACTTATTAAAAATATAATTTGTTACCTTTGTTCATTCCATTTCAGATTATATTCAATTTTCTAATCCAAATAAACAACGCAAAAAAAAATCAACATTACTACCCAAACCAAAACCTAAATGCATTTTTTATTTGGGATGCATGGTTAGACAAAAGCTTTAACAAAGTACATGATGCATTTTAGAAGACAGATTGTGTTCATTTGCTGAACTCAGAGAAACCTTTGGGTTGACAGATAATCAATTCAAATACCTACAGTTGAGGGATTGTATTACTAATTCCTTTCACAAGCCTTCCCTTTTGGATACAGGCAAATAAACGTGTTTTCTTTGTCAAGGAGTTGGCCACACCAGCAGATACAGCCTTTCAGGTATGGTTGTTGTCTTGCAATCCAGCCTGTGATCATCTGCCAAGTGCTTCCTCTGCTGTTTCTCCATTCAAATGGGTGTTAAGCTCAACATGAATATGTGGACCTTACCCCATTATCTGACAGCTGTTATCAAGCGTGAGAGTACAAACTCTTTTGGGACATCAACTTCTGTTTCTTTGAATTTACTTAGGAAGCATTTGAACACTCATGGCCATCAAATGCTAAGCTTTGTAGTCAACTTCTAGGTGGCCATTAACCAAAACAGTCAGTCTAAAACCTGGAAGTACAACTATCAAGTATCAGGGTTATATCTCATGGGCCTTGTTCAAACATCAGCAGTAGTATTCCTTGGGTATGAATGTTGGAGCTTTTGGACACCATATCTGTTGGGTTTTTTTCTGTATTTCATAGAAACTAATTGTTTGTTCTTAAACAGGCTATCAGGAGATCTTTGCTTCAGCCCACTGTCATTAAACCCCCCCCTAAAAATACACAACCTAGCTCATTGCATAAATGACAGTGTTAGTGTACACAATGCAGCCTCTAATGATACAATAAAGTATGTAATGGAGAGTAGTTCAGTTACACCACACAAGAGAGGAAAATTATAATCTGATATAATTAATAGGTGCGTGCTTTTCTCCAGGGACAGAGAGCAAAATATTCAATTTGCCAGATTTAGAGTAGCAATGTTGCCAAGACACATATTCTTGGAAAGTGGGGCCACAAAGTATTAATGCTTCACTACCTTGATCCAAAAGCTCTGTGCCCTTTTTATAACCTTGGACTGAGATCATGCATTTTTTTAAATTTTATTTTAAACTTGCCTTCTTTTAGAAAAAGCCCTTAAAGGCTTATGATCTTATTCAAGATCCAGAAGAACAGGAGAAACAGTTCCTTATTTAGTATAATCTGAAACTGGCAAAATTTAATAGGGAGTAGGAAATCATCAAAGGACATGTTCTGGGTAAGGTTTGATATGTGCATGTCTTTAATGTTTGGTTAACATTTTTGCAAAAAAAATACAAACAAAAAAATGGAGATGAGCACTTCCTGGCTCTGAATATCATGTGAATGCAACATCCATGAATGGAATGGATTGCTCTAGATTTTAATTTCAAAACTCTGTAGTTTTTAGCTGAATTTATAAACCTAAATATCACCTTAATAAAATTTCTTGCATCATTTTAAGTTCTGTGTTCAATTCCATTATCTCAGCCGCTTGCATTAAACACTATGTTGTTTGGTTGTTTTGGAGACAAAAAAAAAAAAAAACAGGGGTCATCCCTTAAACTCCTTTATAAAGAGAGGCACACAGTAGTCTCACATGAGTATTATAGCTACTACACTTCTTATGTTAAGATAGAGACATAGTATAGGACAATCTTTCCCAATTTTCCCTGTAGCTCACACTATCTTGTGTTCTCTATGCCTCCTGGTTATTTTGCGTTCCACTGCATCTTCGTGAAACTGATGATGTCTAATTTGTTCCCTGTGTATGGGTTCCATAGGCTCCAAAAGAAGTTCTGCATGTTAAAGACCTAGAGGAGAAGATTCAAAGCCAGAAGAAATGTTTCAGAAATAGCCGGGGGTCGTGCACAGGAATAAGGACCATTCTACAGTCAGGTTAGGAAAGGAACATGTTCAGCTGGGCATGGATTTTGCATCTAGTAGGCAGCCAAAAATATCTGGGGTATCTTCTTTGCAAGTATTATCATAACAATCTTTCATGCTTTTCCTGAAATTTTAGGTATAACAAACATTTTCAAGAACTTATGGTTTTTATCTCAGTTTTAGCAAAGTTCTTTGTTCTCTGTGGAGGTGTTAAGTAAATTACAACAGAATAAATCTCCCAGTACATAAGCGCTTAGATGTTTTTTTCTTACATCATTCCTCCTCCCCATCTTACAGATGGTTTCTGGTGTTACTAAAGCATTCATGTTGACAACTTTTGATTTCAAGGCCATGCAACTTGGCTTTTCCAGTACTAGAAACTCTTGGATTCAGGAAGCATTTACCCAGCATCAAGAATGGAATAGATTAAGAATCAGATTAGAAATTATTAGAAAATATTAGAAATTAGAAATGGGACAGAGCTCTGTGGAAAGGGACCTGCAGGTCCTGGTCACTGACAAGCTGAACATTATCCAGCAGTGCCCTGGAGCCAACTCAGCACATTCTCTTTTTGTGACTGAAAATGAAAAACTGTTCTTTTCAACTCCTCTGTTATGTAATTAGGCTGGCTTGAAATGCCTGGGTTTGCATCTGAGCATCACAGACATATCCATGATCATGATGATTTCTAGATAGTATGCTTTCTTGATAAGGAATGTTGATGACTCACAAGCATTAAGAGGTTTTATATGGACTCAGTTGTATATATCACATTACAGATGAGTAAATTGAGTAAATTATTTTTTAAAATGAGTTATAGGGGTTTTTAAATGCTGAATTTCACAGATTATTAACCACAGTTGTACCACTGGGTATAAACTGTAACAGTTGAAAAAAATCTAAGCATTGTATTGTAGCAATTTCTTATTTAGTGTCTGGGCTTGTTTGTGTGATTTTTGTTTTTTGAACTAAGAGAATGAGTTTGAGTGACTGCAAAGCTCAGTAAGTACCAGTTATCAATTCTCTTTCTAATGACAACTGATGACATGATTTTTACAAATGGTTGAGCATTTGGCAAATGCTAACCATAGAAATCGAATGAGCTGAAAGAAACTCCAGTCTGCCCTATTGTCGGTACTGAGCTGACAGATGGGAAAAAGAGGAGGAGGTTGTGATGCTCTCTCAGAAGCCCAGGAGTACACTGCAAAATGACTGCTGAAGTGCCTTGACAGACCGTAAGTGAGAGAGGAGCAAATTTCTGAAGAGCAGACATCACCTGTGTTTTGCTTTGCTACAGAAGTTACCCTGTCTAAAACAGCCTCCCCAAATAGGCTGGCCAAATTCTCTGCGGAGCACTTAGCACCAGAAGTCACTTGAACTTCAGCAGTGGAGGAAAAATTGAATTTCCCAGACAGAAGGAGGAGCTGGAGCCAAGTTACCTTCGCCAGCAGCTGCTGGAATAGTGAGAGGGCAGGACTATCCTTACAGCTGCCCCAGGCAGGTGGCCCGAATTCCAGCATCTGCTGCTGCCCTGGACACTGTCACCTGCCTGGGCCCTATCAGCAAGGCCAGGGAGCTTTGCTATCCTGGCTGTCTGCTGCTGTGAACATCTGCTTGCTCTGCTGGTGCTTAAGCAGCAGGGAAAATCACCCAGTATGCAAAAAAGCCAGTAAACCCCAGAATAAATTTGAGAAATGGGCAGTGGAAGTCTGTTGGGATCAGATCACTTGGCTTTGCCTTTCCTTATCATTTTTTTTTTCATCTCCACAATTAGTCTAATACATCTTCTTCGGTTTTGTAAAAAGTGACTCGAGAAGTTAAAAGTACCAAACTTCAGTAGCTTTACCCATATGTGCTGCGTGCCTCAGGCTAGACAGCACATATTGGTAGCCAGACTGAGAAGAACATTTACCACATTACCTCTTCAAAACTCACTTTATTTTTCTTGTTGAGCTGGCCCCCATCCAATGTGACACTCCAGCGTGAGCAGTGTAGTGACAGCAACAGCCTCCATGGAAACACACCAGAGCATGAGGCCAGCCGTGGGGTAGACAGAAAAGGCAGCTCTGTCCCTTTCCTTAGTCTGTGTGGTTTTGCTCTGAGCAAGCTTTCTTTTCATTTCTAAAGCATTATTATGAGTGCCTCTCCTATGCCATCACATCTTTGCTATGTCTCTTGTAGCAGTGCAAAGTTAGGCTGAACCTGGAAAACCTGGGACTGATTGCAAGGCATCACCATTCCTCAGCTTCGGAAACCTCCATTCCTCTCTTACATGCTGGAGCCAGGAGGGAACCTGGCTTTCCAGCCGAGACACAAATACACGCTGGCTGCTGTGGGTGGAGATTTGAATATGCCCTATTGAGTGACTGGCTCTTGTGGACAGTGCCCTGCTGGCAGCCTGGGTGCTGCTGTGCCAAAGATCCTACTAACTGAATGCCTCTTTTTGGCAAGATGGAGAGAGCAAAGGGAAACAGCATCTCAGAAATTTCCTTGATGTCTCAGAATTTGACATACCCCCTGTCTCACCCAGGAACAAATCTATTGGGAAGAAGGTGGGTGGAAGGGAGGTGTTAAGCAGGTTGCTTTACCAGTAGAATACTGGGGAGACTTTGATGATGAGGATGCCCCGAGGACAAAGCACCTCATCATCAGGGCTATCACCACAGCTTTCTCTCCATCACACTGAAAACTCACTCCCCAGGTAATAGCAGCAGGAAAGGTTGTCTATGCCATTATAATATAATTCATTATATAATTTCCCCTTAGTATTTCCTTGAAATTGTCCTTTTTATACCCTAGACTATCCTGAAGTAAATCTCTCAGTCTGACTATCCACTGTTTGATGCACACAGCGAACCAGGTAGTTGTTTGGCATTGTTCCAAGTCTTTGAGCATTTCACAATGTAAATCCAGCAAAATTTGTGCACCTACAGGGTAGCTGCAACTGTGCTAAACTTTCAGATACCTGGCTTTACATCCACAGACAGCATGACAATACTAAGTTTCACTGCACATCACTTGTAGGCTCCCAGCTCTGAATTCATACTGTGCAGTGGGAAATACCTATTCTGGATGTGTCATGGGGAAAATCAGGTGCCTGGGATTCACCAAAGCCAAAGTACTGAGCAGGGAGTGTCTTAAACTAAGCAAGAAGAATGACTGAAAGCAGTTGTATAGTAAAATTTCCCCATCTCAGCAAGTAAAGAACCTACACATGGGTTGCAAGGCAGTAGTTTTTGGCAATCGGGAGTCACGGTGTGGTTCTATTTAGAGCTGAGCACCTCAGCCATCTTTCCAAGGAGCTGAATTAGCTCTTTTTTAAATTTAAGTGATACATCAGTACCCTAACCATATATGATATGTAATACAACATGTAACAAGCACATTTCAGTGTCTAATGCTTTAACACATGTGAGTACCAATAATAATAATAATAATAATAATAATAACTGATTAAGCAGATGTCTTTGTCATATCAAACAATTCAGTGGACATCAAGAATCACACTTGGCTTCCACATGGACTCCAGTACTTCTGACATTGTTTTGGTTGCTCCTCATATCTTTGCTATCCCAAGTACTTTGGATAGTTATGTATAACACCAGGTCACCTAGACTAAGTCTGGTGTGAAATCTTTCAGGTATAACAAATCTGGGCACTGTTTCCTTAGTTAAATTTCCTTGCAAGACTCTTCCTTTCCTGATTTCTCAGACACACAAGAAAACTAATTGCCCATCATGAGGGAACCACTCACCTGGCTTCCTAAGTGATACTTCTCATCTACTGAAATTACTTTTCCAAAATCACCACAGATTCTAGAACTCCAGTTTACACCCTTAATATCAATTTCCAGTGTATGAGCCTAGGTCCTGAGATTATATTAATTTGAACATCTACATTGAGTTAGTCGTCCTCAGCATGTTTATCAAGCTGTTGATGTGACCCATGAATGTGTGGACTTCCCAGGATCTTTCACATCACTTTTTAACTTTTCTCTTCCTTATTTATCTGTCCTTCTCACCTACTTCTCATTCCAAGAGATCCTGATCATTCCAGCATCTTTAGAGTGTAATACATTAAAAAGAAACTTTGTTGACTACCTGTAAAGTACTTTATATTGCTTTATATCACTCACACTACCATAGCAATGCAGCAAAGAATGCCATCTAATTTACATAAAGTCACACAGAGGTTAATTAGTATATGGAGGTTAATTTCAAAAAGAGTGCACTAGGAAAAAAGCAGCAAAAAGCAATTCTTTCCTTAATTGGTTTTGTACGCACACCTCCTTCTATGTTTTACAAATGTACTGAGGAATTTCTGTCTTCATTTTCTGGGAAGATTGCATGTCAGGTAGAAAGGAAGTCTGACACGGTGTCTGTCTGAGTGGTTACTTGCTGACCTTTTGTTGTGGGATATACTATTTGGAAATATTGCTATCACATGCTATCACAATTGCATGGTGAGCACTGTAATGCTGCTCTTGCATGCATCCTCTACAGTGGAACAAAAATAATTCCCAGTTGTCTTTCTACTAGCATAATTTGATCCAAGCATTGCATTAGAAATAATGCATATTGATACAAACCTCACATGAAAAATAATATGTTCCCAGCTCTGTCCACAAGGAATGGAGGAAAAGTGTTGACTTGATGAGCCCACATGCTGGAGGAAAAGCACGGTATTTAATGTTAGTAGGAGCAAAGGTGATTACTTTTCTGTTGGAGAAGAAACATTCTGGTGGCTATCAGAAACTGCTCCCAGGTGACAAAGGAAGAAGGCAATCTCTGAGTCTTGCTGAATTCATCTCTAAATTTCAATACTCAGATCTGTGTATTGGCTCCATATCCATCTCTAGATCCTGTGACAGTGGAAGTGGTTATGTTTTTCAACAAGAGCTTTGATGGACACAGTACAGTTTAATTTGAAGACACAAGATTCTTCTCTCAGCAATAATAGGATACATTTCTACTATTAAGATTCAAAAACCATGATGAGTTATACTACAGTGGTTTTAATGAGTCAATAGCATAATCATTTGTTGTAACTAAACGTCTTCTTGAGCTTGGATTAGACAACCTAGAACTACCTAACAGTGTTGAGTTTGGCTTTTGAAATACGTTATATTCCTTGTGTTCAGAGAGGCTTTGGAGCTATTCTAATCCCAAGATGTTTCTTTCTCAGGAGTAAGTAGAAGAAATCCCTGTAGCAGGGTTGAACAGCATTAGCAGACTATAGACTTCAGTGTTATTTCTGTCTCTCCTCCAAGCTGGTTAGACACCTAACAAAGCAATTCTAGTGGTGGAGCCAAGGATCTACTCAAGCTCGTAGTAGAAACTGAGCACCTCCTGCCCCTGGATGCAGTGTCAAACCCATGGGCACATTGCACTGTCTTCCTGACCTGCAGCAGCAGGGTGATGGCTTCACCACTGCTCCTTTAAAGGATGAAATGGGTTTGCAATTCTGTAAATGTTATTATTGGTGAACATTTGTACAGAGGCTGCATGGAAACCAGACCTGATGCAAGCCTTTCCATGATGAGTGGATATATAGTGGTACAGCCTCTCCTAGGTCACACAAAACTGGATGCTACATTTGGCGGGGGTAACAAGGTAGTCAGTACCCATCCATTTTCCTTGGTCATGAATAAATCCATCCTTAACAAGAAACATCTCTGTGTTCATTCAGAAGATGAAATATAATAAGAATACCAACAATCAACATTGAACTTATTTATTCTCTCTACACATCCATTATTCCTTATTATTCTTGGTGCCTAGGAAAACATTCTTTCTCTTCCTTTAAACAACTCTTGTCCATTGTTGCTATTTACAATCTCCTTATTGTTGCTGAGGGTTGTCCTATTCCCTCCCTGTCATCATTTAGCAAAGCTAAATGCATTTCATTATTTTAATCTTTCTTGAAAAGTCAATCCCTTAATTAGAATCTATGGTTGTGGAGCTCCACTGGTGTCTGCAGGCTAAAACACCACTAAGGCTGTTTTCTTACTAATTGTGTTCACAGGCAGGACATTTGTTACTGTTGTTGATAGCATTAATTTGTTTGGGGGCTTTGTTTTTGTTTGGGTTTTTTTGTTTTGTTTTTAAAGACTGTTTATCTAGGTGAGAAGCAAAAGGCAAAATTCATTAATAAGTCAGATTTTCAAAGGATCAAAGCCTATAAGGCATAGAAAATTATGATCTTCTTGGCTGGGATTTTAAACCAAAACATGCAAAAGTCTGGGGTTTGTAGACTGAGCACATCAAAATCTCTCAGCAAAACATGGAGATTTTAAGAACATGCTTTTAAAAGCATGTCAAATGCTGATCTGCTCTCTTCTACCAATTCCTAATGAGCATCAAAAATGTGGAAAGAATCCTTCTTTCCTAAACTATCGAACACATTTTGCTAAAGAGGCATTTGAAAATTCAATGAGAAGAACAGTCATGCAAAAAAGAAACTTACTTGCCTTGCCCTTTCTCACTTTTGTCTCCAGTTTTGGTCACTTATTACCCTACATGCAAGTTTTTAGGAAGGATTTTGTTCTTCTAGCAGGCAATTGAAGAAGAATCAAAGAACCTTTACAAAGACACCGCAACAACTTTTTGAAATAAATTTTGATGAGCTTCTTAGTTTGTAATTTCTTTTCTATGTACTTAGGGACATAGATTACATAGACATTAATTTCTGTGTAAATTTTTTTACATATGCCATTGCTCTCCACAGCACCACACATACTAGTTTAGAAAATAAATGTAACAACTGCTACCTGAGGGATGTATCTTTCACCCTGCACACAAATTTACTGTAGTTTGACTGTTTCTTGTGCTGAGATATGTCCCATTTGATTCAGTTCTATTTAAATCAATTTTTTCATTACACATAAGTTAAAGTTGCATTGTTTGGACATACACAGTAGTGGTATTCCATCAAGGTGTGTTTCTATCTATCTCCTCTGGTCAAAGAGATTGTTAGGTTCAGCTGTGTAGTGTGGCTTCCTCTACAGTTCTCAGGATGAATACTGCTCCATCTATCCACATTAGGCAGTCAATTCTCCTATGTCCCGCGTTGTAATCTACTATTTACTTCCAATCTAAAAGTGCCTTTAAAAGGCATTTCTCCTTTACTTGGGAGATGAATCTTAGCAGTTGGGTTTTCCTAGGCCTTGCCATGGCTACAACTGATTTTTCACATCAGTCCTAGACTTGATGTGGCCTTACCCCTCATGACAAGTGCCAAAATAGCACCAGATCACACTAATGATTTACCTGTGTGACTAATAGCATGCTGATGTTTGGACCTCTGCCCTGGTTGCTCACACAGATGTGACTTGAGAAAAACTACTTGTTGGGCCATACCATCACTATCCCTTTGGGGATGTCCCTGTCTTTGTATATGAGATTCTCAGCACTCAATAGCACCTGCAGCATCTGTATCTCTCCTAAGGTATACAGCTGCTGAGGCAGACAGGCTTTCTCTTCCCTGTTCTTCTGCCCATGCAGCCATTCCTGCACCGCCACTTAACCTGAGCAGCAGAGTTTACTCCCACTATAAATTTCCCCAACACTGTGATTTAAGCATTTTTGAGGTTTTTAAGAGCTGCAGCCTAAAAACCTGGTAGTTCAAAAACCTTCCCATTTCCAAGGTGAGGTGGTAAACACTGAAGACCCTGAAAGCTGAACTCAGAGCCCAGTAGGTTAAGGCTCCTCTGGGCATTTTGGAACAGGTTGGGCATCTGCTCTGGTCAGTCTGGAGTATGACAGATCTTAGGTGAAAGACATGGGGCATTTCCTGACACTGGGCTGCATCTGAGCTGGTTGGAAACTTTTCTTTGAAGGATTTGACAGTGAACCAGGATGTTTCTGGAGAGTAAACATCTAATAAGTTAGACAGTGCTAAAGAGTCGGCAGACTGGATCCCTGGGATTTAGGCATGTGGATTTTGTCCAAGTCCCAGTATAATTTTGAAAGGTGTATGTGTTGCTATTAATGCCTGCTTCTCAAAAAAAATCTGACAAAAATTTCATGTGCTAACACCTATATACCTATAGCCATATATCTACTGACTTTGATTTTCAATGAAACCCACATTTACACAACTAAATGACGTGTCTGCATCAAAAGGCCCTTGGCAGCCAGCTCGCCACTGTGCATTGTACACTACAGCTCTGTCCCAGACCAAGGGTGAAACTCTGACATTCAGCCATCCTGGTATTGTAAATGGAGAGATTCATTCTTCCTGTGTAAATATGAGACAAACTAGCTTTCAGGTAGCACAGAAAAACAGCAGTGAATGCTTTACTGCTTAAAAGAGTAAAAAACATCTGTACAAGGAAGATCCATCCTTTAAAAACATAAAAAATACTTAAATTTGGCAGAGAACAAAATATTTTGAAATTATGCAACACAAAACAGTCACTGACACTCCTACTGAAACATGACACTGGTTCCAGGATGTTCAGGCACTCCTGCTGGGATAGATAATCTGCATTTAAATTACAAGATTCAGCCATATGTCTGGCTGGGAAATGAAAAGGGTGGAATGATAGATACTACCTTGTGCTTCTGCTCTTGGAGTCTTTTTCATCCTGCACACACTCTCATGCACTGAGGTCTGTTCCAGGATAAACCCTCTTTCTATTAGATAATATCCAAATGTCTCCAGGGCCTGTTTCAGAATCCAGCAGTCTCTCTCTTTTTTTTTTTTTTTTTAGAAACCATATATCAAATCTTTGGTGGGAGCAAGCTTTTGACTAATACTCCCCTCTGGTTATTTAACTTGTAATACCGTATCAATTTAACCCATGCAACTTTTATTTGAGATTTAGGCTATGACATATGGTTGGAGATTCATACTGTTCAATTTAGGAAAAGACAGATCTTCATTTACCACAAGGGTAATACCACTCCACCTCCCTACTCTTGTATGTGTGTGTGTGTGTGTATGTGCATGAGCTCATGTTGGCTATCTTTTGCTATTATCTTTCAGGGAGAAAAAAGTATTTTTGTTGGACCTTCAAGTTAAACCAGCATCTTCTTTGTAGCTGCTGAATATATTCTGTAATAGCTTGGGTTTTACTTTGTTTACACTCTGAGAAGTTGCTGTTATAATATTTCTAGTAATTTAGTTGCACATTCTGAACCAAAACAGAATTAATTGGTGACAAGAAAAAAATCTCAGTTCTAGTATTATGAAGAAAAACTAAAACAGCTTAAGAAAAAAAGGTGTTTGAAATATCGAGACTTTTCCCACATTTTCAGTGTCTTACTATTATTGGACTTTTTTTTTACTTGCCATTGCAAATGGCTTGGATTCAAGAAATAGAGAACAATGCAGGCTTAGTGATTTGTTCATGGTACCAGTGAGTGGTAAAGGCACAATCTGGATTTAGAAATCTGGTGGCAGAAACACTCCCGTAATTTATAGTAGTCATGCAAACCATGCAGGTAGCTAGGGAGGACATTTCACAGCATCAACCCATGGTCATGCCTGTAAATGCCTCCTGGAGTTTGATGAGGACATTTTTAAGGTACACATGCAAGGAGCTGAGTTGAAAACTGGTGCTCATCTGAGGGAGAATCTGCTTTTCTGGAAAAGACCATTTTGCAGGTGAGCAACAGAGTGGTCAAAAGAAGCCTTACTGTGGTCTACTTTCTGTGCATCCAACCTTGCTCTGGTTTGCCCACCGTGCTTTTGAGACTCTGAGCTCCTGACTGACCCCAGCCAAACCAGTGTGGCATGAGGAGTGTCACTGTCACTGGGAATGACAAAGAAACTCCATATGGTCCCAGGCTGCTACCTGGGTTCTGCTGTCTCCAGCCAGCAAGGCAGAGCTTTGAACTCAGCTCTCACTGCAGATCTCAGTGCTTTTATCACCACTTTGAAAAAAAAGTGGAAGGACCATTAGTTTAGACCAAGTGTGAACTGATAAGAATGAATGTTCTTGTGAATTGCTCTTAGAATTGTCACTGGTTTCTAGTAAGAGCAAAGAAATACAATAATTAGCATAATTATGCTGAAGGCACTTATTTTCATATACTCTTTGTTGTCGTTTTGTTTCCAGACAGGTTTAATTAGAAGTAAGCACTGGCAGTAATCACATGGTATATGCTTCCTTTTGGAGCTTTGAATGATCTTGCCTTGTAAGGATGATAAATCATCTAAATGAGCATGCTTGAAAACTTGTAAAATGTAATTTGGTACAGAATTTTTCCACACGTGGCACATATCCTAGGCAAGTGTTTCATAAGAGAGACCTGATAGTTTTATGGAGCTTGATCTGGTGTATAGCATAAATAAACTGAACTTTGCATATAGGCCATACACAAAATACTATAGATATCTGCTTAAAGAAAGACAGCATGACAAACCTCTAGGAGCCACAAAGTCTACCTGGTACATATTATGCATCTCAAAAACAATTGCCTAATGGATGTGCTGATGCCAAAAGGACCCTCTGGGTCTTTCAGAGAAGAATACATACATCAGCTTCCATGAAATATGTCATCCCTTTCACTCATTTTACTAAGGAAATACCAAGAAAACACTGTTTTAAAATAGCTTTAAGGATCTGATATAAATCAACAATAGCCAGGAAATTTAAGAAAGCCAAAGACTGACACTCCCTCTTCAGCACATTACACCCTGTTTTTCCAAAAAAAGCTCGAAACCTTGGGTATCCCATTTCACTTTCAGTTCTTGTTATGTCAGACCCTATGGAAAAAGTACCAGCAACAACAGAAGCTTCCACCTCAGACCTTGCATGGAAAGGGTGAAATCACGAGAAGTCACATATGCTTTACATAAAATATCAGTAACTTTTTCCCCTGAGATGTGACCCTTCAGCAGCTGAGACTGAGTCCCTGTCCTACCCAGCTGCTCTCACCCCGAGCTGCTGCCGGTGCAGATGCAGCAGCCTGAGGAAGGAGAGACACTGTACGTATGCCAGAGGAGCTGCTCCCCAAACAAAGCCTGTGTGGAGGACATTTTCCATTCCGGCTTTGGTTCAGGGGCTGAGGTGATCCCAGGGCAGTATCACTGCTGCCAAGCCTCCAGAACTGCAGCACAGCCCCCTCTGCTTAGTCACAGCTACCTGGAAGGAGGCTGTAGCCAGGAAGGGATCAACTCTTCTCCCACGTAACAAGCAATGGGACAATAGGAAATGGCCTCAAGTTGCCTGAGGGGAGGTTTAGATTGGATATTATGGAAAATTTCCTCACCAAAATGTTGCCCAGGGAAATGGTTACGTCTATCCCTGGCACCATTTAAAAGATGTGTAGATGTGGTGCTTAGGGACATGGTGGACTGGTTGTGGTGGACTTGCCAGTGGTTGGATTCAGTGATCTTATGGTATTTTCCAACTGAAGTGATCCAATGATTCTTTGAAAATATTTAATTCCAGTGCAGGGTTAAATGATAAAGGACAATTAATAAAGTCTTTTTTAGACAGGTAGTGTTTTTCTTCGAGTCTCTTCTGTTGCAGTGATATCTGCAAGTTATCAAGTGCCAATGTCTATTTTGGATCCATGGAAAAGGAAGGAGGCATCTTCTCCAAAGACTTCTGGGCATCTCTAGCCCCAGCAGCCTTATCCTAAAGCAGCTTCTGTGGTCCTATATCTTTTGTCCCGGGGCCCTCCTCTTGTCATTCCTGGGCCTAGGGAATTCCTCCCAGACGGAGGCAGAGATGTCACCACCTCTGCAGCAGCAGGAATGTCCCAGGGCACAAGGTGGTAAGGCAGAACTAAGGTCTAAACAGGCCTGAATGAAATTCCTGTCTCCTTTTGCTGCTTTGTAATCCTTGTTACAACCTTGATTCATAGTGAAACAATTTGGTGAAGTTAAAAAAAAATTAAAAAAAGACTTTCTTGTAAGAAGATTCCTTTTTATTGTCAACTTTCACACAGTCAGAGGATGAAATTCCCTAGGCAATTAGAGCTTCTAACATTACAGGCACAAGGTTTGTTTTGAGAAAACAAATACATGTCAGCATTTTAAAAGTTATTTTTTCAACCTTTCGGCACATTGGCAAGGCATCGATTCAGTGAGTTTTTTACTTGAAGGCATATAGACAGAAAAGCACAGTACCAGGTGGGAGTGCAATATGCCACTTGTCTGTAAATGATAAAGAGCAAAAATGCAAAGGAGCCATAAGCCAGACAAAGCAAAGGAAGAGAGAGGCATCCACAGAAGTGGGTGTGTGGCAGTTACCCAAGGACTAGAGATTTCCCTAGTACTAATATCTAAAGTCACTAGTGTAAAAGCAGCATTGGTTAGGGATATTTGCATAGCTGTGAGTAGCTGAGGGCTTTTGGTTTGGTATTTGCTTGTTTGGTTGGGTTTTTGTACCAAGTCCTGCTTTCCATAGTGGCAGTGGTATAAAAATAAATTTAAACTAAAATTGGTTTACAGGGAACTCAATAAACACAGTGTAATAATGACCACTCATGCAGCTTGCACTCTATGTCTATTAAATGTTAGCCTTGAATTTTTGTAATACAACTTAACAAAGACTACAGCATTTAAAAGGAAATGTGATCATTCTATGCTTTTTATCTCAAAGTGCCAAGTAACTCCGCTGACTCAAACTTGTTTATTACTGTAAGGTGGGCTGTAATCGCCATCAGTGTAATCCATCAGTGGCAAACGTGAGATAGTTCATAGCTAAACAAAAAATTCAGTGTTCCTGAACAATAAATATGAGCAGTGTGAAAGGTCCAGCACATAAAATACTTTTTTTTTTTCAGCTGGCTTGGTGAATCTGTGTTGAACAGGTAAAACGTGAAACCAAGAAAGTAGCAATCAAAACAGGAGAGGAGAATTTAACAAATAGTGCTAGAGCCAAGAGCTATCAGCTTCATATCTTTTTCCCTGAAGTGAATCTGTGACACGCAGAGTCAATAGCAGAGGTATTTCCCAAATTTGAGCTCCTGCTGACCTTGCATCTGGACCCTGCCCCTGCACAGCCTCCCAGTGTCCGCAGCAGACCTGCAGCCAAGCCCAGACAGTTGCGCATACAGATGTGATAACCTGACCAGTGACCTACATAAAACTTATTTCCTAACCCAGAGAGCAGACAGTTTTAAGAGCACATTATTGCCTCCCTTTCAGAGGACAAACTTGCCCCAAAAGGACATCTCTGTGTGGGACAGCTGTGGTTTCAGACCATGGCAGGGGTTGTCATCCAGAGATTGTGAATGGTAGCTCTGTGAACATAGCAAAGAACTAGAGGGAAAATATGAAAAGAAGATGAATCTGTTCAGCACTAAACATGTTTATTTTAACTTCTCTGCAGCTTCTGAAAAATCACTGAGCAAAACTCCAGGGTATAAATCAAAGTGAGAGAGAGAAAGAAAAACGGCAAGCGAAAGAAAGTCATTACTTTGATTGGCAATGAAGGATTACTCAGGATCCATAACTGTGTTTACCTAGCTCAGCTTAAAGTTCACCATTCTAAACTCCTCTAAAGAGTCTCATCTTAAAAACAAAAATTAAATTAAAAAAAGACAGTGTTCACAGAAAATGACTTGTGTAATGACAAGTGGAAGTTTGGGGTTTGCCACCTATGCTTACAGGACTATGTTTTCTTTACTATTAAATGCATATTCTATGTAATTTCAAGCTTTGTCTACTAAGAATTTAAATTACAGAATAAAGCCTAAAATTATAAACATAAAGATAGCTATCTGATATTATTTTTATCCTTTCATTTTCATGTTCTTCAGCTATATCTTAACACAGCTCAATTTACAGTCTAAGGCCAGAAAGTTAGTAGTACTAGGCACACAGTTACACTAAGTACTGTTCTCACTTATTCACTATAAGCTCCCTATTTCCTTCTTAAAAGTTGTTTTCAAAAGGATCCGCTTGCATAATTGTGCAGCAACAAGCCCTGGTAGCCTCAATCCCCAAGAATGTTTTCAATGACCTCTTCCTGCCCGGTTTTTCCATGAGAGAGAGAGAACTGTTGGGAAAGGGGGAGACAACAGTGTTACCAGAGGGTAAATGAGTAGACAGATGCAGAATAGAGATTAGTGTTTTAGGAAAGAAAAATAAAATTCCCCCTCCCTGGTGTTACAATTGCTTTTAAAACACACCCTCTCCTTCTATTAATTTCATGTCATTTTTGTAGGCACTTCCAGCAACAAAGTAGACCATAATTTTAGAAATGAGAATATTAAAGCAAAGGAATGGGCACACAGTGTGGCTGCCAACATCAAACCCAGGCCATGGGTCAGTCTTAGAGATGAAGAGGCTGGGCTGGGCAGCTTTGCAGGGGCAGCGTGAGTCAACATGGCCATTTGTGGACAGATAAGCAAGCGCAAACAAAACCAGAGCATCAAAAGTGAAATGTCTGCTTCAGAGGGAAGCCGAGCTCGCTAACACACACATACCTGAACCACGTGTCTAGCAAATCAAGATTTGTTTATTTACAGTATCAGTTTTGGTTATAGAGAGCTCTTCAAAAATCTCAGGGTAAAATAACCTTGAGAAGTTCACATTATTACAAATTAATTATTACCCTCTGACAGACACTATTTATCACCATGAAAACCAGATACATTAATTAGAGCACTTCTGGCATCACAGCAAATCTGTTTCCTTCATGTTGGATTTTGGTTTAGATTTTGTTCCCAGAGGGACAACAGGAATAGTCAAATGTGCCAAAGAGCAGTTTAAAGATTTTCCACTATAATGAATTTAAATTCAGGCTTTTTTTTTGTCCTCGAATCAGGTTCCATAGTAATCTCTATCACCAAAGAATTATCTTTTCTAGTGATAGACTAAATTAATAATCAGAGTTTCATTTTTAACCCTGTCACCTCATTGATACTGAGGACCATGGGGCAGATTATTCAGCAATTAATATTATGTGATGTTGCTGAATATAGCGTATTTCTTGTAGCTTAAAAACATGCCACGCCGTGGCAATGCAGAGTCGGCAGCTTTTAAATTTTGGATTAAATCTTAGTGAAAGTCTCCCAAGACTCATTCAACTCCTGCCATTACCTTATGTATTGTGATAATGGTGTAATGCAAGGTAGGGATTTAAAAGGACAAGAACATGAATCTTTGAGATTGATGGCATTTTGCCATTGCCTGTGTGTCAAGAGGACTGAGGGAGCTTGCTGTGTTACAATTTCCCATCCTAGTTGTAGTAGGAGTGCAAACTGAAAGCTTTACATTCAGATCAAAACCTGTGTTTGTCTCCAAGACAAAATTTCCCATGAGACTGAGACCTATCAAATATGGTTCCATAGAGAAGAACTCAGAAATTCTCAATAACATCCCAAGGAAGCCTTACCAGTTTGTTAGCCACAACCAGCTGCAAATTCCCCATGACCACTTTGGTTGTATTTTTCTCTGGATGGGAGAAAAGAATCCGGGCAAGTATGATACCGCAGTGCTCCATAGCTTAGCTATTCACCCCAAATAGTCTGCCCCTTTAAATAAAGCACAGACTGGGACACGCTATCTGCTTCTCAGAAAGCTGAAGGTGGATGCATGCCAGGGATTTGTGCAGCTTCCTGGCTTTGCTGATAAAGAAAGGCCACTGTGAGGTAAACCTCTGCTCTGTCCCTGACACGTTTTCCCAGTGGCTGCCCAGAAACAAGGCACACAAGGAGACGAGGAAAGCACGGATCCTGTGGCACCACAGCTTGTTGTCTGACTGGGAGGGAGCCTCTGAAGAGTCCGCATGGGCTTGTGCTTCTACATTTAGAAATGTGAGCTTCGAGCCCGAGCATTTGCATCAGCAGGTGGAAAGTATGAGAGAGCACATCTAATGCTGAAAGTTAATGATAGCATTTGACCGTATTAACCAGTAAGTTAAAAGGCAGGGTCAGGGGAGTTAATTATTCATGTAAGTGACTGGTAAAAGAAATGTTTAAGAAATGTTGGTAGTTTGCACTGACTGCAATGGAAAGTGACTAATTATTTCAAAGTTTAACCTTGGCAGCTCTAAGCAGACCCTTCTGGGTCTTTTTTTCTGGTTTTGTTTTTAAATCAATATTGTCTACTTCACAGGCAGAACATTACAGGTTTCACAGCAGAGAACACCCTAGCTGGCTGGAAGGGCTCCTGTGCCATGAAGACCGGAGCTCCAGGAGAGAAGCAATCTGGTTTAGAGGTGTTCAGCTTTGGGAGAAGGGGGTGCTTCAGCCTCAACTCCCAATCTCCTGAGTGATGTGACACCACTCTCCCCAACTCCCAGTACTTGTGTATTTAAGTTATAACCTCTTTGGGGCAAACTCTACCTTGTTTGTTCAGTGCCAAGCACAATCAGTCCCTGCCTGTCACTGGTGTCCCTCGGCAATGCCACAATATAAACGCTAACAAAGACAGACTGCTCATATCTGCGTAGCCACAACTGAATCCACCACTTTAAAAATGTCATTGTTTTTGTTGCTGCCCAGATAATTAAAAAAATTCTCAGGAAAAAAACAATTACTGCCCTGCCAAAACTGCTAAGCAACTGTGAGACATAGCTGCATAATTTTAAGAGCCAAACATTCCACTAGACCTCTTTGTTTCAACAATCAAATACCAGAGAGGGAGGTAATACTGACAACATATTGCTTTTCTGTATACTGAACTGTTTTATAACTTCTGGTCATGATGTATGAGTCTACAATTAAAAAAAAAAAAAGGGCAAGAATAAACTAACATTTTATGACACTACAACATATATACAGCACTTTTCATCCCAAGAGTACTTAAAATACTTGAGGTCTCAGAGGAGTGAAGCTATCTGCAGACTGGGACACAACTGTGTTTAACAAACAGTATTTGAGGCTTGAACATGGACAGCAGCAATTTTTCCACTTACAGCTTTGGTAAGGATAAAGCAAAAATAAAGGCACATTTAATGCACGTAGCCCTAATAAGATACTGAAAGTAGAGGGAAGCTAAAAACTTGGAGAACCTAAATATGAAGAATACATCAAGTAAGGATAAAAATGAAATTTGAGCTGTAAGATGAGACGACAACTAAGTGAATATTATTTTTTCCTTAAGAAAAAGCCTTTAAGGTTCTAATTTGGTTATTAAGAAGCATGACTTATGTGGAAACCAGAACCCTTAGTGCCCATTGGGGTGGGCACTGCACTGGGACACAACATCTGGGGATACCTCAAAGGGAAGGCTCCAAAATCATCAAGGAAGTTCTGCAAAATGCCTAGTGAAAAAAAAATTAATTGTTCAAAATAAATCTTCTGGATGTGTTGCATGAAATCCCAGAGGTTGTGGGAACTTCCTGTTCTTCCTGCTCATGTAGGAGGGCTAGAGGTGCTATCTTACTGGGTTCTCAAAGAGACAAGGAAGTCCATTTACAGGATGGGTCAATATCTAGGCATGGTCAACCCTTTCTTAAACGTTGCTTTCCATCTGTTGCCCAAAAGGCCTCTTCAGTGACAGGAAACACTGGGAGAAGGATGGTGGGAGGCAAGGGGCATAAGTGTAAAAAGAACCTTTGATGTAACTAATACATAAGAATAAATATAAAAGAACATAAAAAAATTTAAATTTGATGCCACAAACAATCCAGTGCCAAGTCAGCCTACATTAAGGGCAAACTGGTAAGATAAGCATGTAAATTAAAGATTGCAGAAAGCAGACTTTTGGGTTCAAGCCACATTGCTCAAGTCAAGAACAATTTCCTCTCGTGGTACTTGGACAGAGGCAGAGGTACATGGTAAAGGCAGTCTGAGTGGTTCATAGTGTTCACTTTGCTTTGGCATGGGAAGCTAGGAAGCCACAACTGTTCTTTGCTTGTAAGCTTTCTGTTTCTTTAAGCATGAATGTCCTTTTTGTCCTCTAACAATCCCATTTTTTTTTAAGAAAACGCCTTTGACCCTTTCCTGGACTAGGAGTGAAAGTGATCTGAAAAAGCAGTATGCTCTTCTTCCAAACCTAGTTTGTGATGCTCTCTTTTGATGCTATTGCTGGCATCATGCGAGCCAGGATGACTCGAAGGAACTTTGCTAATCTGCCTTCATCAGCCTGTATCAAGAGTGATAACCAGTGCTAGTATGATTTTTTCAGTTTTTCCTGCATCAGTCTCATTCCCTAGGGGTATTTTCATTTGGTGGCTACAGATCTTCAGCTCAATCTTATGTCTCCCAGAGCAGGCAAAAGGGATGGAGAGAGGTCCTGCACTATCCTCTCTCAATACAGATCTGCTTATTTTTCTGAGTATCTGTATAGTGAAACTTTCAGTTTTCAGTCAGTTTCAGTCATTTTCAGTCAGTTTTGAGTTTTCCTTCCTTCTGTAAACATACCAGGGTTTGTAGTGTGGCAGTGATACTTCAGGTAAGCACTGGGACCTATATGTTCCAGAGCTCCCTTTACAGTCACTGGACATAATTTAGAGGCAACAGTCATATATTCACTGTATTTATAGGAACCCTGAAATATCTACTGTTCTATCTGTCTAGCCTCCAGCTGCCACTGTGAAAGGGTCTTCTGTGGGTCAGCCCCGGGTCTCATCTGCCACATCCACATGGATATTCTGGGTATCTTAAGTGATCTCAAACAGTGTGAGATCCCTGTGACAAATAAGTGAAGCATCTATCTCATATCAACTAGTTCTGTCTGTACCTATTGGTAAGAAGCATGTGTTTCTCTCACCTATCTGAGAATGGGCTGGTGTGCCTCCTGGGGATCTGTCTCTGTCCATTGATTTAATAGGAATTTAGGTGAGTAGATGAGATGTGATGACAAATTTTTAGATAGCTATAGTGAGACGAAATGAATCCCATACATCCTGGCACATGATTAATGTTGGAACAGTAAGCACCTTGCACTTTGCTCTTAAATGTTGCAATAACTTTGGTCAGATTTAATTTTTTTAAAAAGTGTTACTGTTTTATTAAATTGATCCTTGTTAATTATAATCCAATAAATTTTAAAAGAAGCTTTAAAGGGTAATGATTTACATGTCTACATTCAAAAATCAGAAATATCAGAGAGCAAGCCAACAAACTCCTACAGAATTCAGAACATACATTTGAGAAGTGATTTTAAATCCCTGTGCCAGTCAAGTAGAGGGAAAAGTATGTACAAGGCATACTGCTATATTGTGACAAACCACAAAGAAGCTTTCAGCTATATAGCATCTTGACAGGCTGTTCAAAATCAAGTGTTTAACTTCACTCTTTACCTTGATAATCAGTTTTCCCTCTTTGCTTCATGCATATATTATGCCATATTTAGCACACAAAAGGAAAAAAAGGCAGCAGTTTCTTTAGAGACAGCCAACTTTGTCATGGTGCACCCCGTCACTCTTTCTGTCTTTTATCATAAGAAAAGCATCCTGTACTTGCTTGTATAGCAAACAGATCTTTCCTAGCAGTAGTCCTGATATTGCAATAGGGACTTATGAGGCTGTAGTCCTATGTCTCAGGAATAACTGTGTTAATCTGCCAAAAAAACCCCAACCAAGAAACAAAACAAAAAACAATCCCAAACATAATTTTTTTAAAGTCCTATCTCTCTAAAACTATGGGCTTTACTTACTTATTCTGAGCAGTGTTCACATTAGTGACATAACTTTAGTGTTCCACTTATGCTCATAAAACTTCCTAACTGTATTTTAAAATACTTAGTAACTCAAAAATAGAAGTCAGGGCATTTCCTATCATAAACAACATTTCTTTTGCAATATTTGTTCCACAAATTTAGTTATGCATTGCTCAGTCACTACCTAGCATGGTAGTCTTTCTGGTCAATAAATACCTACAGGAGCTGTTGATTTTCATGAATTATCTATATAATTTGCTTTTCTTAGATTGCCCTGAAATCATTGTATTTCAGAGTAGGCACCCACCTCTGTGCCCAAATTCAGGGAAGTGATTCCTTTACTTAAAATTACACGTGTACCCTATGCTGTATTTATCTTTTTGGGGAAAAAAAGTATAAAAATAGACACTACTAGCAACAGGAACTCTGGATGAATGGACTAGCTTAAAGAAAATTCATGTGATTTTGGAAGCACCTAAACTAATTAGAGGTCAGGCACATGCTGGTCTTTACTTGTGTCTTAATAATGAAGCAGTTGACATGTTACCTGGTAAAAATAACAGCCACTGTACCACATTCAACCCAGCACTCTACATACAATGACAGGGCCATCTGATGGTATTTGTGACAGATTATTATGGTCCTCCATCGTAACAGTGCGGCAAAAATTCAAGGCAGCAATAAAAATTAATCTGGCCATGAAACTGGCCTAGAGTTACTTTTCCCCCCTTACTACTACAACACTGATGTATAGAAGCCATCAAACATGACTTTGTGAGAGTATTAGATGTACATAAAGCTTGCAGAGAGAAACTGATGGTTGCTACAGAAAACTCAGAAACCAGCTACTTAGAGGGTGTCCTTTTACATCTCATGCGTCATTATGGATAGTTCCATGAACACGGGACTCACTTGTGGGGTGTTTTGAAAACCTACTACCGGAGTACTGGTAATAACACCTCACCTTTTTGGCTAAGACTATGGATTCAAAGTCTGGCCTGAGTCAAGGAAATTATTCTAATGTAATCACTTAATTGCTAATTTGAAATAAGTCAGTAGTTTTAGTGAAAACCCTAAGGATGAAAGTCTTCTTTACAAAACCATGACCATCCTTAAGATTCCTCTGGATCCTCAGAAAAGCTGAAGGAGCTGAATACCCAGAAGAAACTGGCATCAAGCTGGGTAAAAGCCAGGGGCACTGTGTGTGTCTGCTAGTGGCAGGGCAGTATAAGAAGACTTCTCTTTGAGATTTACCAAAGCTATTAATGCTACACTCATTCAGTCATATACTGACTTGGAAGTCAAAAGAAGCACTGTCTCCTGCTAAGGAGAGGAATATAACTATAAACATAAAGGACTGTAAACTACGCCCTTGAGTTTTCCTCCTTCATGTGATCACTTTTGTTTTCTCCGTTTGCAGAGCATCTGTATAATCCATATGTGGCAATAATTCCATGCAGAAACTTTAGCACGCACAGTGCTGTAGAAGTTGAACAAACCTTGTCAATCACCAAACACAGGAAAACCTGCTGGTGGAACAAATTTACTGCATGCTTTAATTGTAGCCAAAGAGGCCTAGCTTCCCCTACATTTTCATGGTCTGTCGTTCAATTACAATTTCTTCCACGCATCTGAAATTTGCTCCAGGTTATATGATGTTTTGTGGTCCATCACAACATGGCATATTACCAATTGATACTATATAATCCACGATGAAAATATGCCCTTAATGCCCCATGACAAATGGAAAGAATGTAGATATCTTATTTAAAACAGTGGAGTGGAAATGGAATACAGCTCAGCTCTGTATTATAAATTTACCATTTTTGTTAAAGCAAAAGAGGTATATAAATAAAAGGTGCCTGAAACTTAGATTATTCATAAGAGGAACTTAATGACTTCGGCTCTTCTGAGCTGGCTTGTGCATTTTTTTAACTGCTTCCTATTCATACTTATTTCTGTAATAAATGTGCCAGTATATTTTTTGGATATGCTTTTATGATATTAAAATCAGCCTTCTGGAAAAACAAACTAGAAAACTTTACCCTTTTGAAATCAGTGAAAACAGCCCTATTGACAGCTTGAGATTGCAATTGCACCATTTTTTAAAATTTCTTTTAACATTCCACATCCGGATAGATGCAATGCCAACACAAAGAAAGGTATATGTTCTCTACAAATAGCAAGCATTTCCAAAGAGAAAATTTTCTGCTATATCCTACAAACTAGTTTCAAAGTCAGTGGACATGTGGTTTAAAATAGCTTCTATAGGCTTTTAAAATGGTGTCCATTTATTCTTTCACTGTAATTACTTTTAAAAACTCTATCAGCCTTTTCCCAGGGATCTGCTTATGAATATTAGCATTATAGTGTTAATACTTTTTGGTTCAGGCTTGTTTGTAAGCAGTACTGTGACAGTACTGTAGGAGAATAATTAATTATGATTTTAAATGCATCCAAATATTTTGAAAAAGAAATAAATAGATTTGATTACTGCTTATGATCTACTTAATGCATATGTAAGTGCATGTTTAAATACTTTGCATTTGCAACCGGAATTGAGTCTTTTCATCCTACCTGCAGCTGGGCTATGAACTGAGTGCATAAATAACAGGTGTTCTGGTTTCGGTAACTCATTTCTCAGCTTCCTCAGGGCCAGTTAAGCCACTAAATATTTATCAGATGTGCTTGCAATATAGGGTCTCAAATCAAAACACGATCAATGTGGATTGCCTCACATTAACTATTCTCTTATTTGAATATCTTTCTTCTGGATCAGTGGCTGCTCTGGAATGGCCAATGTTCATGACTATACAGAACAGGCACAAAAATATCTCTTTTTCTTTCACCAAAACTTGACTTTGCTTTCCTGATGCTGCACAATGCATTTTAATGAAAGGTTTTAAGGAGCTGAAGTGAGATACAGCCTGGAAATTGTTTTACAGTCTTTTGTGCTTTATAGTTCTTCCCTTTCCTTCCCTCCTCTTCTTCCACCATGTGAGATGGACTGCATTGCATCACTGCAGTAGCAGATGACCAGCAGTGCTATATTTAGCTGTTTGTAATAAACATACCTTGAATGATGTGAAATATTTCTACCTTGGGAGCAAAGTATGATACATTTTTTCTTCTTTTTTATTCTGCCTGAATGAGCAAGAGACAAGAACTGAAAATCAGCTCCAGGAGTCTTGCATGACTCTGCAAAACATTGCCATTAAACTTATTTGTCCCTGGCAAAGCTGGTATAATATGTAGCCATTTAAATTCATCTTTACTGACTGAAGGCTTAATTATTGCATTTTGAGGCATGTATTTTTTAGGTATAATAATGCAGTTGAAGACATTTCAAGATCATAATTAACTGGAAGACTGAGAACCAAATCAATTCAAAGTCAATATGAAACATGGTTACTTCACAGGAGCAAAACAGCAACTGTAAGAGAGAATTCTTCACTGAATAGGTATGTTCCTAGATGATTTTGGCCTCTATGCTATTGAAATTGTTGTCACAGACAGAGAAAAGGCAAAAAAATCCCTCCTAAAGTCTGTAGAAATCTATAATATTAAGGGAGTGACCAGATAATATCATAGAGTTTGGTAAATAATTTAATAAGGTTACATGGTTTTGGTGTGGTAAGAGGAAAACCCATTCAGCTACAAATAATGGGGGAAGAAATAAATCTGAAGAAGCCTGAGAGAAATAAATCAGGTGAACAGACTATTCCATGGTAATGCAATTCTTACACATAATCCAGGAATTTATGCTCAAAAAATGTAGGAAGGTGATACAATGCTGTGTATCATCCTACTGGAACAATATGCCCAGCTCCGGTGTTCTACAATTTGATAAGGATTCTAAAAAATCAAAGACATTTCAGACAAGGTTCTCAAGAATGATTAAAATGGAAATTCTTCCTCATGGAACTCATGGAATGAATTACTTAAGACATTGAAATAGGGGAAAAATTACTTAAGTACCTACCTGGATTACAGGAATTCAATAATAACTGGCTCTTTGATCTCACAAATAAAGATGTGGCATTGTGAAGGCTCAAAAGGCTGTTTTCAGTGATTTCAAAAGGGTAAGGCTTCCTGTTCCACTGAAGTGAGAGAGACATGGTCAGTATTAAAAGTGACAGGATTGGAAGTTCATCAGTTCAGGGGTCTTCAATGATCCCTTATGACAACTGATGATTTTCATGCATGAGGTAACTGACTATAGTGAGAAGGACACAGTTCTTTCAGCTGCAAAAGGGAAAAGCCTTATGAGCAGGTTTTTGTGCTGGAACCCAGACACTTCTTAGAGAAGCACAGTTAGAGCATCTCAGCCAGGTGCTGAAATAGGTTAATTCATAAGAATTTCTGCAGTCATATCATTCAAAAAACCAAAATAAGAGTGAGGCCTTGAAACAAAAAATGCTCAAATACTTTTGTCATGTACACCAGTGAGAAACAAGCTTGACACATGAAGGGTCTCTCGGTGCAGACAGCAGTGTTGGGTGAGATGACAGCCCAGGGGCCACCAGCCAGCTGTGAGGTCAATCCAGAATGATAGTTCAAACCACAGTTTGGGCAGAGGGACACCTCCAGCATTTCTCAGGGCAGGGCTAGGTGCCTGAGGCTGGGCTGAAATGGGGCCCCTGGGCCATAGGCAAGGTATGGGAGGAGGCCTCAGGCAAGGGTGGCCAAGGCCAGTGGATAGAAGCCTCATAAGGCTCAGCAATTAGCATTAGTTTAGGTTTATGCCAGAGACTTTCTCAGAAGAGATGTTGTCAGCATGACGGCATTTTCTGTGGATTGCTAATCTGTATCTCTTACTACCATTTCTGAGAAGAGGTCACTCATCCTTTCACAGCATATTTGAAGTGTGATGTTCTCACACAAGCATGACATTGTCTTCTGAGACCATAATTCCCTGATGCACAGAATCAGTTTATGAAGTGATGGCAGCTCTTGGATCATATCAGTCTTTTTATCCTGCCATTCTCCTTTCTTTATATTGCAGACAGCCGGTTTTAGTAGTTTTCAGCATCCTGTCAAGTAAAATATCAGTGGATGACAACATAAATTTAATCACCACCCTTCTGTAATTTAATCTAAATACAGATCAGTCAGGTTCTGCAGGTTATTTTACAGTGTTTTATTATTTTGATGCAGTTTTCTAAAAACAGTTTAGATTTGAGATAACAGCATTGGCAGTTACATGACTCCTCTCCCCACAAAATTCTTGAAGTTATCTTTATTCTTTAATTAGTTTTTGTGTCTTGTGTTTGGTTCTCTCTACACTAGAAGATAATTTGTTATGAATAATTGACTACTTAGATGCAATATTTTCTAGTAAATATATCAGAAGAAAGTGAAAATAGCAAGTTAAGACAAATATTAGTTTCTTCAACCAGCATAAACAAACCTATGCCTAAGTTGCTCTAGGGGTCCAAACATTTCGTGGTGCCAACAAGAGCTCTTTCATTTGACTTGGCTTGTATTTCTAGCATATGTGATACAAACTTAGAAATATTTCCTTTTAATTTCTTATGTTTCCAATACCTAAGTTCTCTTTTTGTGACTTTTGAAACAGTTTTTATGCAACATCTTGGAAACATTATCTTGGTGTATTTAGACAAAATCTCAGCTAGTATTGTGAGGATCATGTATAAATCAGTAACATACACTATTAAGATGTATTTAATATCTTATACTTTTGTTTTAGATATTGTAATACAGTAGTAAAAGTAGTAGTTTCCTTAGTATCCCTCCTCCACCAGTAATCTGAATTGCATCTAGGATCAGATGGTTCGGTATTTTTCCTTTATTGGATGTACAGATGCACAGTCTGCCTTAAGACTTTGATTTGTTGCACTTCCGCTAAACCTTCATGTCAGGGATGTCTGACCTTTTGAATGGGGGCTGGATACCTGTTCCAGAAACCTCTGAAGTTTGTGCTTTCACTCTGCTCTCCTGTGTCTTATGGATGCAGCAACAGCTCACAGTAGTATATCTCGTAATGCATAAATGCATTTCAGAAATGTAAAAATTATTTTGGGGGGCAGATTAAGTTGTAATTTGTAGAGCCCTGCTGTTGTGAACATTACAACTGATACATTTTTCCACAGATGTGAATTTAATCTGAAAAAAAGGAAGCATGTGCTCTCCTAAGTGTAGAAAGGCCCTTTGTGAAGTGCTTTTGACAATGGCAAGAGTAGTTTATGATTACCTTCCATCAACACCTCATAAATTACAGTCTCACTAGTAAAGACAAAAACTTGATATACCTAACCACTAATGCCAAGGAGTCCCTCTCCATTTGCTCTCATCACCATTTTGCATTTGTCAGTCTCTTTGAGGCAGTGACCTCTAGTTTCGACAATATAGTTATGAGAAATATGAAAATAAAAAAGAAAGTGCCTTTTGGCTTGTTAAGGCAGGAAGGTGCTGGCCTCAGCTGTACTTTCATATCCCTGTATGTATAGTTGGGTTAGTTTCTGAATGAGATCTGCTATTCCACTGAAATTTATGTATGAAATTTACATTTTTTCTTCTCTTTGCTTTATTCCAAAAGCTCAAACACTTTTCAAAGCCTGCCAGGAGTCTTTTGTCAACTGACTGTTTTCCTCACATCAAAGCTTCATCTATGTGTAGCTTAACAACCTCTAGACTACCAGAAAGTTGTATTTTCAGATTAAATAGCCGTTAAAAACAACTCCGATGGTGATGCTCAAAAACAATATTTCCCAACAGGGAGGGAAATGGTCAAAAAGTGACTTTATTTTCCTTTTGCATCAAGTGCGGAAAAATGTTTCCAACTCTTCTGTACAGAAATCTGACGGGAAACATTCTCACTTTAAAGATTTTGGACCTCTACAGAAGTGAAAGGTTCCACCCCTTTTTCCACTGTGCTTTGTGCTCTGGCCAGGAAGTTGCACCCGTGCTACCTGCTGTTTCACTTGCTCTCCTGTTGAGCAGTAACTCTGTCCTGTTCCAAAGCAGTTTCTATTTTGGGATGAAGGGTGTCCTCCTAGGAATTTGACAGGGGGGCATAGGAGAGTGGCAAAAGGAAGAAAATATTGTGTTCTGATCTGTGTTCTGAAACCCACTGAGTCCTTGGAAGACCAGTTCCAGAGCTTTTGACCCTTTCTTTCCAAGGTCTCTGCACAATTATTATTAAGCCCTAGATCTTCATTTTGTGTTGCTCATTTAACAGTTACTCCTTCACCTCTCAGCCCTGTAACACAGCCCCTTGACTTCTCTTCCCATGTAAAAGAAGGAAAAAAACCTCTAAAACCACAAGACTCTCTTGGTGAGTTCAAGAGATTGATAGTTTTACTTGAGCAAATGTTGCTGCAAGGTTGGAAAGTCTCCTGGTGCCTCCATTACTGTCACCAGTGTGGGACTGGCATGAGGAAACCTGTGCTTGTTCCTCTGCTGTGCTATCACAGAGGCTGACAGCCAGTCTGGAATCACCAACAAAGGTGGGCTTGAACAAAGTACAGTTCCTGTACTGTAGGAGATTGTGCATGGGCATACATTTCCTCCTGTCAGCTCTGCTGAAGGGTGATGACCTGTTACAAAAAGACCACAGCAAACAGCTAGGAAGAAGTAACATAGCATCTGAGCTGTTCACTAAGCAAAGCTGAATGAAAGCCCTTAAATCAGTCACAACTGCTCATAGTTTCATTTTTCGATTTTGTCAGTTTAGAAAAAAAAATAATATTTTTTATTTTTCTATGAAGCACTATTTTCCTCCGATTTCTACAGTACTCTCATTAGCCTCTTCTACTGATGTTAATTGAAAATAATTAAAAATATTAAATTATTCTAAACCAGCTCTTGTTAGAAATAAAGTTAATTTTTTACTCTTTCTTCCAGGCACTACTTATCCATGGAGAACACTTATTTACATTTTTCTACTTGTCTTACAATTTCACAGAGCTTTAACTCCAGTGTGAGTTTTTGCAGTGTGAGGTTCATTTCTCCTTATGGGAATTTTTTAGTGCATTTTATTGTTGATACTGTGTGTGATTCAGTGGTTACTCAGCATCAGATACTCTGAGTTTTGATTCATTCACCACCAAATTTTAACTCTTCAACATCTGCCACGATCCTCTGTGACTAGGGACCCAACTGGATAAGAATCTTATAGTTCCCACATTTTTCACTTCATACTGTTTGCATTCATTGGCAGATTTTCTGAAAAATATCATGGTGCAAGAGTAAAGGTGAAACTAGGATTTCACTCACCATTCTTCTGACTTGCCTTTGACATATTGCAGTACATGGGACTTTTTTTAAATTTCAGGTGGCATGGACTTAAGGTTTTGGGGGATGGAAGTTTAAGTTCTATTGACAGCAACTGTGGAAATCCATGGGCTCATGAATTGCTGCATAGTAGCAACTGAGATGCTCCCAGACAGGCACTGACATATTGCTATTGGTTTCTTGTCAAATGTGTTCCCCTCAGTGTAATTATGCATAGAACATTAATACATTAAAGCCATTTCAACTACTACATTTTGCCTCCTCAGCTCTTACAAACAGACCTGCAAAAAACATGCCAACATTTTTTCGTCACTCTGAAAAACTCCACTATCTTTGCTTCCCACCTTTAAAGAAAATCAATATTTGGCAGCTGTCTTATGTTTTTGCTGTGTTCCTGATTTCCCTCTGTTTTTGGCATTGCCAACACATTCTGCAATATGCTGCAGTGCCCTTAGTAACATTTTGGAACAGCGTTGCTAGAAATGCCAGTTCACAGAGGATTGAATTAGCAAGCATCATCTACACTGTGGACAGTTATGAGTTTTGTGACTTTCCCAGAATTTAGTTGTTGATATTTCTTTTCAGATGGGTTATACCCTTGTGCAGAATATCCCAGTTCTGTGACATGCTTCCATTTTTTTTTTTTGTGGTTTTTTTGTTCGTTTGTTTGTTTTGTTTTGTTTTTTGTTTTTCGTTTCTTACATTCTTTGGCTTAAATACTGCTGATGGTGCAAAAAAATCTGCATTTGTTGACTGACCAGGAGTATTATTACAGTTATTATTTTAGTTCAGTTTCATGTTCTATTATTACTAAGTGTATTTGCCACATACAGGTTGGCTATCTGTGTTCTTTGGCTGAGTATCAATCATTTTCAGAGCCTCCAGCTACCCAGATAAAAATAGGAACTGTAATTTGTCACAGGTGTTTGCTGGAGCAATTCCAGCAATGGACACAACATTAAAAGTTGCAGAATAACATTAGATTTATATGACATAATGGGAACTCCCTTGACCACTATCTGGGATCTGTTTCTAGAGTGCTACGGTTTGTGACCCTGTGCAATCTTGTATGCTAATTTCTAGGCATTGCTGTTGTAAATATATGTTCATCTCCACTTGAGAATTTTGAAATTAAGTTACAATCAATACTTACTCCTTCCTTCCATTATGGATTTTATAGGAGGAGCTTGAGACTAGGTGACACAGAATTATGGATTTGCAGAATCAGGCAGACCAGATCTGGGTGACATGCCACTCATCAACCCTGCTCAAGGCAAGACTAATCAGATCAGGTTCCTCAGATTTGTGTCCAGCTGACTCTTGAACATGTCCAAGGATGGAGTGTTCTCCCCATAGCGTCTCTGGGTCTCTTCCAGCAGTGAAACAACCTCATAGTAAAAAAACCTCAGATTATATCTAAATGTTCCCCCTTTTAGCCACTGCCTCCCATCCAGTTGCTGTGCATCTTCAGGGGTAGTCTGGCTCTGTCTCCTTTATGTCTTCTGATCAAGTAGCTGCAGACACAACATTCAGTTGCAGATTTCCCCTCAGATCTCTCTTTTCCAGGCTAAACAGGTCCATCACCCAGTGCCTTTCCTCATAGGTCATGTGCCTCTGCTCCACAGCAGCTTGCTGGCCTCCTCGGGACTCAATCCAAGTATGCCCAAGTCTTTTATTTATTGGAGACCCCCAAACTGGGCATGCTATTCCAGGCACAGTCACACAAATGACAAATACAGAAGGACGGGCCAACTCTCTAGAACGGCTGCCTGCAGATCTTGTGAATACAACACCCAGGATGCTGTTGGTTTTTGCAGCCACAAGGTCACATTGCTGGTTCAACTTCTCCTCCAAGATTGCCAGGTCCTTTTCAGAAAAGCTGTTTCCCAGTCAGCCAACCCTCAGTCTGCATTGTTGCATTAGTTTATTCCATCCCAGGTACAAGGCTTTGTATTTGCTTTTATTGAACATTGTGAACATTGTGAAATTCAGCCCATTTCTCCAGGCTGTCAAAGTCCCTCTGAATAGCAGCAACTGCTCCCCCCAGTTAGGTGTCATCTGCACACTCGTGGAGAACACAGTTTGTCCTATCAGCCAGGTCATCAATGACGTGATTAAACACTGCTGTTCCAGTAGGGCTTCCTGAGGGACACCAGTACCTAATGGCCATCATACAACTGACTTAGTGTCACTGATCACAACCTGCTGAGCCCAATATTACAGCCAATTTTCCACTCACCTTATCATCCATTTTGCTAGCCCATATCTCAGCAGTTTGGTGATAAGACTACAGGAGATTGTGGCAAAGCTTGCTAAAGTCAAAGTATACAACGCACATTGCCCTCCTCTTATGCACAACATTATCATAGAAAAGAAATTAGGTTGGTCAGGCATGGTTTGTCCTTGATAATTCTATACTGACTGCTTACAGTCACCTTCTTGTCCTTCATATGTTTAGCAATAGCTTGCAGGAGGATTTGCTCTATAACTGTCTCAGGAACTGAGGTGAGACTAATCAGCCTGGTGTTACACAGATGCTCTTCCTGAGTATGGGTGCAAGATTTGTCTTTTTGTAGTTATTGGGAATCTCCCCCCTTTGAAACTGTCGTGACCTTTTAAAAATATTACCAGCATCACAATGATATTACCCAGCTCCTCCAGCACCCCTGTGTGCATCCCATGTGAGTGTCTAAGTGGGTTAAGTACTCCCTGATTCCATCTTCTCCTACTGTGGGTACTACTTCAGTCTAGTAAACTGCTAGAAGGCTTGGGGAGCTGGAGGGCCAGGGGGCAGACTTGCCAAGGAAGATTGAGGAAAGAACACATCAAGTAGCTGAGTGTTTTCCGTATCCTTTGTCATGGGATTTCCTGCCCCACTGAGCAATGCCCACTCTCACTTTTCTACATTCTCATTAGTCTTCTTTCTGCTACAGGTGCACTTAAATAAACCTTCCTTACTGCCCTTTTCCTCCCTTGCTACTTTAAACGGGACTTGCACATTGGCTTTCCTGACTGTATTCCTATACACTTGAACAGCGTCTGTTCATTCCTCCCAAGTGGTCCATCCCTGCTTCCACCTGCTGTGTACTTCTTGTGTTTGAGCTCAGGCAGGAGCTTCATGTTCATCCACACTGGCCTTGTGCCATACTTGCTCAACTTTCTGAACATTGTGCTCTGTTCTTGTGTTCTGAGGAGGCTGTCTTTGAAGATCAGCCAGCTCTCCTGGGGCCTTTTGCCCTGTAGCACAGTTTACCACGAACAGACTCCCTGAACAGACCTAAATCTGCTCTTTTGAAATCAAGAGCTATAATTCAGCTATTTATTTTGCTCACTTCTCTTAAGGTTCTAAACTCCACAGTCTCACAGTTACTGCACTCAATACTGCCATTGAACTTTAGGTTCAACATCCCCTCCTTGGTTCACTGATCACTTGCATCAAGAAAATGTTTTCAATATAGTCCACAAATCCAACAGATTGTTTGTGCCATATTAGCCTTCCAGCAGATACTCTAGTAGTCAAAGTAATTTGTAATCACCCCTGTCTCTAATTCTGAGGCTTTCTTTAGCAGCCCAGAGAAGGACTGATCTACCTTCTCTTCCTGACGAAGTTATCTGCAGGGATATCTTCTACAACACTGCCTGTGCAGGTCCATCCTCTGATCCTTACTGTTGTAGAGATATAAAGTTCAGCAGGTCTGGGAGCAGATGTCAGAGCTTTTGTGGTACTGGGTGGTAAGTGGCAGGCCATTAGCATGGCATCATGTGCCAGAGCACTTCATTGAGAAGCTGTCAGAATTATCAGCACTTCACCAATGACTGATGCTGGCAGACACCAGCTGAAATGGGGAACAGAGGCTACAGAGTAAAGTGGAATTTGTACTGGCAGAACTCAGTTCTACATTGCAACAACTAAATTTAAGTGGTGGTTATATAAGAAGATCTGATCTCAAGGTATCAACACAGGTTTTATCTGCAATGTGATGCATCTCATTTCTAGGTAAGGCAGCTGAAATCAGAGCTGTGGAGATGGGTTACATTTCATCAGTGAAAGAAGGGAAAGACCCCTGCAGCTGGAAGACAATAACTAATAAAATGCTCACTGTAGAGCTATAAGCATTAGAGAACCTCCAAGAACCAGCTACAGAGAGGATTGCGGAGGAAGTCCCCTGAGAGGTGAATACCTCTACAAAGCACAGAGTTTGTGCTGAGCTGGGGGTAATCCAAGGCCCCCAACCAAGGGTGAGCTGGCTTGGTATAACACACACTGCTATAGACACACAACTGGCGCCATTCAAGACAATTCAGGAATTTAAGTCTATACGTAGATCATTGTAGAAAGATTTAAAATATAACGAAAAAAATCCCCAACGTTTTACTAGCAATAATGAATATGGATCTAAGTGTCTTTTCTGAAGCTCAGTGTCATTTAAACCCACAGGTATTATAAAATAATAAATGTATTGCTATCTTGCACTACCTTTTATGGCAGGAGAAACTAATTCCGATGTTTTAAAATTTCTTTTAAAATTATTTACATTCCCCATAATGTTAAACAATAATATTACATTTCAGATAATATTTTTCTTTCAGCTAAGTGCCATAGGCCAAAATACAACACTTGTTTCCTCTCTTGGAGGTCTGTCAAGATTTTAAGGGTCAGATGTAAATTTCTTGATATTGTTTTTTTTTTCTTTCTGCTCCAAATGTGTATGTGTATTTGTTTTTTCTTCAGACACCTCCTTGTTACACAAGTCAGGGAAAAAGATTTGGCGAGCTGCGATTTCTTGTTATCTTTCTCTCTGTTTTAGTCTCTCTTTCTTCTTTGTAGTTGCTTGTGGAGACTCTCTTTAACTCTTACAGCCCCTGGTCAAACTCCAATTACCTGCCCAGCTCCTTGAACTTTACTTTCGGTTGCTGTTTGCTTCAGCTAGAAAGCCAGCTGCTTTCTCCTGAGATTATTTCACTAACCCCAGGAAATCTGCCCTCATCTTATCAAAGGTGATAAATGCTTCTCTCTCTGCCTCTATGTTGCTATCTAGAACAACTGTTCCTGGACATTTCTATAAACCTGCTGGTCTTGTTCTCACCTTCTGTCAGCATGGCTGAATTCAGGTTCTTTCCTTTTCCTTCATTATTCAGGACTTGGCTGCTGTTCACTTAGTGAGCACACTCTTTCAGTTTAAGGTTCTGATTGTTCAGATATTTTGGAAGTCAGGATACTGATCCTACAGTTCATAATTTCTCCAGCAAACTGAGGTCATACATATATGTGCACAGAATGTAGCTCTTTAAAATAAATAAATGTTTGTATGCAAAAGGAAGTACATTTTTAAGTATATCGCTATATCTGTTATAATAACAGAAATGGTTCTCCTGCTCAATTATCACAAAAGCAAGCAAGCATCTTTTCCATTGGAATTCACAGTAACATTATTAATGTTAATTAACATTATTTCTAAAATACACTTTTCAAAATTTCATGATCCAATGTATGAGAGTTACTACAAGCAACTGTAAAATATTAAGCTCTTTCAAAAATGCCCATACTAATATCAAATGACTCTCAATCCACTGTATGTACTGTAAAATCACCCTTTGTGATGGTGGGTAATAGCAGGGTTTTACTGTGCAGGTGGTTTATGTTGTCAACAAAAACTCACAATAAAAACACAGCATTAAGATCAGGCTGACATTAGGAGCGAGTGCAGATTGTCAAGTAAAATCTGGCAGCTAAGTTAAATCAGAAAATCAACTGAATCACATTTTTCCTTGCCTGTTTTGTGAGTATTTATATTACACTATGTTCCTTAATCTGCCGAACCCTGGTTTAATTTCTCATCCTGGGGTTTCAGAAATGGTCTTTGCAAGAAGGGTGTCAGATGGGCACGTCCATGTTAATTCAGGCAAATGTTCCTCCCTCTCAAAAATAAAGGGTCTTGGGAAAGACCATTCTGAGCTCTTGACTGCTGTAAAGAGGAGCAATATTAGCTTTGCATTCCTGTCTGGAGGACAGATGACTAATATCTAGGAAAAGCCCGGCCAACTTGCACAGCTGTAGGTAAGAGACTCAAGTGATATCTTGCTGTAGTTTACAGAAGCTTCAGCTTTCACTTCACCTAAATTCCATATTTGTGATTTTTTTAAATGTTTTGTGTTGGTTTATTTTATTCATGGAGCTGTTTATGTAAATGTGTAAGCTATTATTCAATATTGCTTCATACTGAAAAAACTGCAACACAACCAAAAACCCAGCTTGGTTTATCTTCCACTACGAATGGACCATATTCTTCCAATAGTATCTCTCTTCAAAAAATCACACAGCCTGAAATCACTTCTGATAGTTTTACTCAGAGTTCTGTGCCTCCTTACAGATGAGAAAGTCCCATTTATTTCAATGATGCCACCTCTGGATAAAAATGTACTCAATATAAATTAATCTATCCAAAACTTGGGTCGCTGACATAAATTTATTGCAGACGTTCAGTGCATCCTTCTCATAGAAACAATCTCTTATAAGGTCCAATTTAGGACTGTATAGAGAAATTTTCAGGGTGTATCCACAAGCACTTTCAGAATATCTGTAACAAAAGGTGTGAAGCTATTAAAGTGGTTCTTTGTTCCAAAGACAGAAAATACATAGTGCACACCCCAACTCACACAGGCACAACTGATTAAGCTGGCCAAATTATGTTCTCATGTATTCCAGTGAAATCCTAATAATTTCACTCATTTCAGGAGGCTTTCTCTAGTCTTGAATATTGCAAAGGAGAATCTGAGCAGTGTGTATGCATTAGTGATGCAGATTCATTAGTGTCACAAAATTGCTTCAATGTAGTGCCTGTAAATGACTTCCTCACTTGTTAAGCCTGCCTTGCCAGGAGGAAGATATTTACTTTAAACAAAACCCAAACTTGGAGCTGAAGATTTCTCATGATCAAATCTGTCAGCTTGAAAGACATCCTTTTTTTAGTTTTCTTCCTCCCACCACATGCCCACTATATGCAAGTCTCACAGATTAGAAAATATTGCTTTGTAACATGGATTCATGACAAGATTTTTTCATTCAAATTAACCTTTGCAAGCTCCATTACTTTCCTGTCAACTTTCTGGTTACTGTCATAATCAGATTTCTGAAGGTTTAGTTATATTGGAAAGACACAAAACTGCAATGGGCACTTAATCACTCTAGTTAGAGCTCTGGGAGAATGCTGTCATGAATACTGAGTGGGCACATGCTGGTATATGCTACAAAATGGTAATGACGGAGGTCTCTTTCTGTAGCTATCCAGGTTTGTTGGCTCATAGGGAGAAGAAATATGGTCACTCTCTCTCCTCATATCTACTTGTATTACATTAAACATCTACATAGGTATCTCAACAAGCTAGCACTGAACAAGTAATTTGGTATCTTCTTTGGAGAGAGGAAGCAAATCTTTTGTTCCCTCTCAAGTTCTTCAAATACAGATTGAGTATGAGCCTGAGAACAGGGAGATGGTCAGTTGCCTCTGAAAAGACAGAGAAAGCTATTAAGAAAACTGGGAGTTGGATTCTGAGAGGGTCTGATTTCATGATGAAGGGAAGGGTCCAACTGCCAGTAGTCCAAAAGTGTGACTTACAGGAAAACACACATTTTAATTTCTCTCCACCAGTCAAGTTTTTGATCTTAAAATGAGGTGTGTTAATAATTATTTTATGAATTAAACAAGCAATGGTATCCCAAGAGCTTAGAAAGCTTAACTGTTGGTCATGTTATAGGGGTACACTTAAAAGAGCTGCAAGGTTAATCTGAAGTTATAAGAATGAGCTTGATGTCTCATTCCAAAAAATTAACAGACTGGGTTCCAAGCACTTCTACAGGTATGAAAACCACAGATCTGACAATACTGTTGATTGTCGTAACATATCTGAGATATCTCCAAAATACAGGTTACTCTATGTAAAATTTCCAAGGACAACGTTTGCCAAGAAAACAGACACAAATTTAGTTAGCCTTGCTTGCGCTTTAGCTTCTCTGGTACCTTTTTCTTCAGATAAAGAGAGGGGTATAACTGTGTGTCTGCACAGTCTGATGAAACATTAAAGCATTGGAAAACTTTAGCTTGTTTAAAATCACACTGGAAACAGCTACATTTAATGTGTGTAACATATTTATTGCAAATCCAGTGTTTGTTGTGGAAAGGTGTCCTTTTCAAAAAATACCAGTTCTGACCATGAAAGCAAAAGGCTTGTTTGTGTTTTTGCAGTTTGTGAGTTTGTTACAGTAAAGGGGATATCTGAAATAGTAAGCAATTTCTTTTTTTTTTTACCAACTTTTATTCCACCAGAAATTATATCAGTGGATATGTTCACCACATCTCCATGAACATTCCTTTCAGACTTTAAATTTACATCTCTCTGCTTGAAGATTATTTTGTAAAACTGCTGGTTTTGTCAATCAATCCATAATATTTCTTCTGACTTTCTCAAATGCCAAACACATTTGAACGCCTATATATTCTTTAAAATACAGGTTTTTAAGCAATGGTAAAAATAATTACTGTCATCTCACACAGCTCAGAAACTGCATAAAAATAAATCCTATTTTTTACTTTGCTTAACATACATTTGCATCAGCCACAAACAGTGTTTTCCTAGGTACTGAAAGTAGAGACCAGAGGTTCTGCTACCCATCCCAGCTGAGACATTCACTTATACTAAAGAGATTCCATGCACAAAGCTTATGCCTGTACCCTAATCCATCTTGGCTACATATTCAAACCGAATGTGGTACGGTTCTTAAAAAGGGTAATGAGTGGAGAGTTTAAAGAGCTCCCTCCCTGACAAGAAGATCTTAGCAGAGGTTTCTGGGCTATGGGACCACAGTCCCACCAAAGCACAAGGCAGTGCCCAGCTGTTGCTCCAGCCCTGAGGCCAGGCAGCATCATGCAGAGAGATTTTCAAATGATTGATAGCGAGTGGAGCTTCAGTGCCTAGTTGATGCTTATAACTTTGGGGAAAAAAATCCCCAGCTTTCAGTATCTTTGACAACAGGGCTCAAATTTCTCTTCTCACAACAGCAGCAAAAATGCTGCTAGGTGCACCTGAAGGAATCCTGTCTGGTAGGAATGATGCATAGGCACCTCATTCCCTCAGTGTGCCTGCAATGATCCAGTTCGACCCATTGAAAATCCAAACTAAAGTCTGTAATGTCTTGCTAATGAATTGTTCTCTACACAACATTTTCGTATGCCTTGTTGATTAAAGTGACCACATCTGCTGATCTGCAAAAACTACTCTGTGCTGCTTGGCACCAGCACTGGTTACCTTTGGAGGCTGTGCCTGTAGAAATTACTCTGAGGATCAATTATTCCCAAGAGAATTAATTCAGGATCTGATCCCACCACGTCCTGCATGCCCTTGGCTCCCAGCTGTGGAGATGCTCATTGACAGGTAGAATTAGAAGACCTCAAGACCCGCTCCTGGTCTTGCAGAAATCAACTGCAGAACTTCAAATGTCTTGTGCTGGTGAAGATCAGAGTCTCCCTGGGAAGAGGTTACAAAAGAGCAAATCTGTGTTATCTTTGCACAAAAGACAGCTCGGTGCCACTGTGTAATGTGAAAACTCACCAGAAATTTTCTTCAGGCTTGCACACAAAATAATTTTACACAGACAATACTACAATGATGGCTAATAGTGTACCTCCAAAATACCATGTAAAGTACATAAGGCTGAGACCAATGGTGACAAAAAGCACTGAAATGACAGCCTTTGAGTTCAAACAAAGCACAGTATTAAAATTCTGGTGGGTGCGTTTGGAAACAAAAATGGTCAGCTTCTGACTGATGGAGTCACCTCCCTGGCTGAGTGTCAAAATAGGTCAATGGAGCTTTCTTTTCACAATAGCTAGAAGTAAATGGAAACTTTGCTGTGTTCCAGCCTAGATCAGTAGGGAAAGAGACATTCTCCCTGACATGTAGCTTTTATATTTGTTACATGATACTCCCTGATATTGAATAACAGCTGGCAGGTTTTCAGCACAAGAAAAGACTCTTGTCCTCGCAGATGGCACCACCCCTTGCATGCTTGCACCTCAAACCTTACAGCCCAGCGATGTAAAACACTGCAGCACCTCAAGGTTCAGCTCAGCCAAGCGTGGCAAGGTCAGTCAGCAGAGCAGGAGGAGGGCAGGGAAGGAGGGTGGGGGTGGAAACAGCAACCTGACCATAACTCTAGCCACAAGGGCTCAGTTTCTAATGGCAACAATCTCAAAAGCTTCTCTGTGCACAGCTTCATAATTAAGTGTTAAATAAAAGTGCTGTGCTGTGAACATTGCATCCTCCCTTACAAATTCTGACTTCATCTTCAGGCCTGGTAGTCTATTAAATAATTCAGTCTGAAAATTCCTAGCACTTAAGCAGGGACTGTAAAATTAAGACATAGTCCGGATCTCAACACTGTTAAACAGAGATTTCCTTCACCAAGTATGGCTTGTGATCACCATGTTCCTACTACTAGGAACCGCATTTCCACCTTAATACATTGCTAGGACATTTTCTAAATGCATATTTAACTTCATCGTGGAAAGACAAACTTGATCAGAGTAATAGATTACAACCACAGAATGTGTGCACAGAAAGGCGTAAGTGGAACGAAGGTTAAACTTTCAACAGAGTTTTTCCCAAACATGAAATATAATCCTTTTAAAAACAGGGTTTCAGTCTCACAACAAACCTGCAACAAAGCAAGGCTACCAGCAAAAGGGGTATTTGAGTATTTTTAAAGGAAATGCAGAACTCATACCATAGTAGTGAACTAAAAAGTAATGCCTCGAAACATCTAAATGAGAACATGTTATTCATCGCAATCCTTTCATGATTACAATTAGCACAAACACATTTGTGATGCTTCCAGACATCGGTGGGAATGTTGATATGTTTACATCTGTGTAACAGAGATTTGTCTGTTTTCCATGGAGCAAACTTTTATTTTTCAAACAGTGTAGGAACAGGAAAGCAGACATCACAAAGAATGGCTGATCTGCTATCTGGTTTATAGCTACAACTATTTTTATGCTTTTGGAGAGAATTATATATAATCCACATTAGAGTGAGATTTTAACATTTAATGCCAGATTCCACCATGTTACAGATGCTGCAAAACTGTTCTGTGCAAGCCCGGGACACATATATTTCAATACAGGGTGGATTAGTGTACTGAATGAGGTGTGGTTCAGAGGGTGGTTATGGGCAGAGGTTACTTCTCCCATTTGAATTCCTCAGGTACAGGTGCACCCTGTACGGTACCTACAGCACCGTATGTGGTTTCTCAGGTAGCTGCTCAGTTTTTTCGGCTCTCCCTTTTCCTTTTGTATGTGTGCGCCTCTAGGTGTGGCGCTAATAAAGGGAGGAGGGGAAGAAGAAAAGAGGGTAGGGCTCTGTATGTCTTCCACGACCCTCTTAAAGCTTCTCCAGAGCTAAAACAATGGTAGTAGTTTTCGTCTTCTTTCTGGGGAAGGGGACTAACATTAATTAAACAAAGCAGATTTTTCCCATTCAGCGAGAGGCGTTCGTTCAATAGGAGAGTTTTGGCTTCTAGCCACTAGAGGAAAAAAAAAAAAAAGAGCCTTTGCATAAAGCAAAGCTAACACTCTTGGATATTTTATTTTTTAGCAGCCCTTTGTCCGGTGGGAGAGGGACACGGTGCAGCAGAGCCTCCCGGGGGCTCGGCAGAGCGGGGCATAGGAAGCTTCAGCTTTCCACGGGACGCGGCGCTGTGGCTCCCTCCCCTCCCTTCTCCCGGCCGGCGGCTGCTGCTTCCCCGCCCTTCTCTCCGGGCCGGTGGCGCGACCCTCGCCTCGCCCCTGCCGGCACAAGCGCGAATTGTGCGGGGCCGGATGGAGCCGCCTTTGTCCGCCCCGCACCCGCCGCGCATAACAACGACCCCGGCCCGCCCGGAGCCCGCCGGCCGCGGCCTCAGCACGGCCCCGCCTCCAGGTTGCCGCGGCAACGGCGGGGCCTGCGGGCGGCAGTGGCCCTTCCCTTCCCTTCCCCGCCTCGCTGCGCTGAGCGCTCGCAGTGGCGGAGGCTCCGGCGCCCCGAGGCGGCAGGATGCCCCCCGATGGCAGTGCTGCTTCTGTGCCCCTGCTAGGTTAAAGCGATGGAGACGCTGCTGCCGCTGCGCTCTGCTGAAAGCTGCTAAGCGCCCCCCTTCACTAATGCAGCTGGAGGGCTGACACGAAAATCACATCTCCAGGGGTTTCCGCAGCGCCTCACCGCCCTTCCCTGACTCGTCCGGGTTAGCTGAGGGCTCTGCACGCTGAGTAAGGGACAGGCGGCTGAGCCGCTCTTTCAGCTGAAAACCGGGGGCAGCTGTGCCTGGGCGCTGATGATCCCAGGTTGAGCCCTTGCCGATGACTCATTGTGAGTGGACATCTGCTCGGGGAGCTGCTGCGCTCCCTCCTGTGTCCTGGAGCTGGATTTCCATACTGACGTTTTTCAGCTCCAGATAGAGTTCTATTTAGAAACAATTTTCTGCCGGGAAAAGTTAAATTGCCGGCTTTATACAGTTATATAATATTTTCTAGTTTTGATGTATTGGGTTTTTTCCCCTTCAAGATTTGTCATCGCAGACCAAAAATAAAGCAGAAGAGAGCAGAAAAAAAAATCTGGGCTGAACTGCACTATGAGATCATTCGTGGGATAGGTTTTGATTTGGTAAGCTACTTAAGATGAAATTGGAGAGAAAAAAAAAGAGGAGATTAAACAGTACTTTTTAAAAAGCTGAAAGTCAGCAAAAATAAGACTTAAGCTAAATAGCATAAATTAATTTCATTAGGAATTGTGCTAGTGTAAAAGCAATAAGCAGTTCAGTCTAAGAGGGGGCTGTGTAGCCTTCAAAAGAATCGTGTTATGTATGCTCAGTCATAAATTAAAGTGAAGACCTGGCACTCGGAAGAGTGGTACTGCTTTCCTGGGTGCTTTCATTGTATCTCATGACTTAGTGTATCATGTCACTTGCATTACATAATGCTTAAAGGAGCCCAAAATACTAATTCTCTTAACACACTGCTGTTTATTTCAATACCTGATCCCAAGCGTTTAAGAGGGTCATAGCAGCTAATGCTCGCTGATTTCCTAGGTAGATGATTTTTGGGAGCATTTGTATTTTAAGAAATATCTCAACTAGCTTTCTGGTTGTACTTAGCAATGTATTGCTATTGTACTTAGCAAGGTTGCTATCATACAAAATGAATGAAAAGTGACAAAAAGCAGAGACTGAAGAAGAGCACTGGGAATTTTCAAAGACTTTCGGTTCACCACTACCATTTTTCTCTTTTCCTGTATTCTCACTAGCAGCTTAAACACCTACTGCAGGCAAGACAGGTTGTGCAGGTGGAGGTGGTGTTTAGCAAGGCATGCTGCTTTAGTAAATCACCTGTAAAACAAGATGATCTGCGATGTTTGGATAAATGCAGTTGTTCTTATTGTTTTCTTTGTCAGCTGTATTTTCTGAAGTGCAGCTTGGAGTATCCACCTATGAGTTAAGCAGTAAGTGTTCTGTCAGTATTCATGAAGCTGGGATAGTCTTCCTGTGTGAGTTGTTAAAAGCACCTCTTTTTGTCAAGCAAATCAAGACAAGTCATGCCTACAATTTTTTTTTCTGTGACACTTTGTAAAAAGGGAATATTAAATTAGCGAATTACAGAAGTATATATGAGTATGGTGGGGAGGGAGGAGCACTGTCTGGAGAAAAAAGTTTCAGAGAAACTCAAAGAAGGTCCAGCTGGGATGCTGATGAGGTCATAAGAGAAACAGAACTGAGAAGGAATCTGGAAGCCTTACCAGAGACCTACTGCTTACCCCAACATTTCAAAATGGGGTTTTAACTTTGAGAAATAAGTACAAAAATGAATTATCTATACTCTGTGGTTCCCAAGGTATTTGAGAATGCCTTTAATGTTTTCACTCTAAAAGAGGGTTAGTTCTTTTCTCTGCACACTGCATTTCAAAGGCAGTCCCCTAGAGTGAGGTTCGGCTTTGGCTTCAAGCACAGAAATTTAGTTATGGGAATGTGAGTGAGGTATCTTAACTTTCCATTGCAGACAGTGGGGGTGGGTTTCATGTTCAGGAGCCATTTGAGCCTTGTGCTTTCATACATCAAAAGGAGGCCTTTGGATACAGCACCATGTGACTTCTGGAGAGACAACTAGAGGCCAGGCAAGGTTAGCTAAGACAAACCCAATGGCACAAGATGCCTATTTAGGCAACTGAAGCTAAGCCAATATGCTCAAAGGAATTCTTGCCCTAAAGTAGGTACTTTGATTTGGTCAGCTAGCAAGTCCACGTGCTCCACTGGTTGCACTGGCAAGACCTGTAGTGACCACTTGTGGCTTGGACACCTAGCTCACACCAAGGTGTCTATGCTTAGGACCTTAAATGCAGGTTGTTGAGCTCTATCCTCACAGATTAATTCACTTGACTAAACACTTGTGTCTCACATTGTGTGAGACAGCTCTACAGCACTGTCAGTTATCCCATGGGACCCCTAAGTAAGAACCACATTTTTGGAGTGGCAGCCAGTCCATGCACTCAGCCTGTTTGGAGCGCTTTCCTCTGAAAACTTGCCTCTGAAAACTCAGTTTGTCAATCATTTTCTGAGAGAATACCCCTCTTTAATTTACCTTTTTCCATCTACAAAGATCTGTTTTATACACAGGCTCAATCTGTTACAAAAATTCAAAGCTATCTAAGCCTAAGTATGAAATAATTAAAAAAAAAGACCTTTCTTTTCCAGATTCTTTATTGCTATAGAAAGCAAACCCTTGTTAAATGGATAAAAAGGGCAGGAAAGAGAACCTGGGTGCCATTTAAGAAACTGAAAAATGCGAGAAGATAAAAAACTTGTTCTGTGAAGTTAAATGTTGATCAAAACCTTTACAAGACAGGGCTGAAAGCACTCAACTTGAATGGTTTCATTCAGGAAAGGACTGCAAATGAAGAAGGGTGAAGGAAAATCAGTGACAATAACAGCAAAATAAAAGTATAAAAGCACTGGGAAGAAGTTTGGGAAAAAATAACAAGCAAACATGCTTTTCTAAAAAGGCAACACAGAAAAAGAAAATCTGGTACATATGGGACATATCCTCAGGACTATTCACATATATTTGAATAGAAGGGAGGGAGAAGACCCATCCCTAGCTGCAGAGATCTCCTACCAACTCTTTTCTTTATATCCATTCCCTTAGAGAAGCCTTCTCACTGTTAGCTCCAGAATTTCTTATTCTTCCACCATTTTTACCTCTGAAAATGAAAAAACTTCCTCTACCTTCAGAGGACTTCTTTTATGTGACAGAAAGTTGGGACATCTTTTTATTCTTTTCAATGTTACATGAGAAGCTTGGCAGGCTTCAGAGATTCTATAAGTTTTAGGACTGTGAGAGAAGCAACTCAACCTTATGCTCTTGTGCCAAGAGAGAATGCGCTTTTCCTGGTGCAATTTTTAAGTCAGCCACTCGAATCCTCCAACCTTTTCACCTTTTCACATCAATATCAGCTTGAGCTCTCAGCTGCCATAGATTCTATCACGGAGCTGAAGGCAATAAAAGCATCTACAGCAGGACTTAAGTGAAATTGCATTGCCTGAGCCCAAACTGGTGATCCAAAAGCCAGCTGTTAATCTGCTGCCTAGTTTGTTAATCTGCTGCCTAGCTAGTTAATCTGCTTGCCTTCTTGTAGCACTGTGAAGTTCTTGAGACACTTAGAGCCAAATGAAAGAGCTCAATACCTTTCTTTTGTCCAAAGTAAGGGGAAGTTTGGGAAAGCAGGCTATGCTCCATCTACAAATGCTTGAGGGACTCAATATGTTAAATATTTTTGAACCGTGCCTAATGGATTAGACCTCACAAAAATGCAATGGATGCTTTCCCCTGAAACACAGCTGAAAAGGAGGCAGGAGTGCTTCCATGCCAAAAACACATATACGCATGCATGCACACCAGATACATCACCAAATGTTCAGGACACTCTCACCCCCAGGAATGGGGAATGTAACACTCTTCTCAGCCTGAAAAATTTCAATGGACATTAACTGTGTTTCACTCATTTAACAGTGTTCTGCTAGAGGAAAGCCTACAGATTCCATTTTCCTACTAACCACCACGGCCCCTGAATTACAATGTCATGATGTATCAATGCTCTTCCCTTCCTTGCTTTTCAGAAGAATGGAAAATCCATCCATTCTAGTTAGTTATGTGACTGATTATTAGAACCCTTATTTATCAGGTGGGAGATGTGGGTTGCACTGTTTTGCTGGGAGAAGCTGGAACCCAAACATTCAAATTTGCCATATGTAAACACCATATCTTGTGTTAAAAGTGAGTATTGGAACCACTTCTGTTGCATTTCAAAAACAACAACAAAAAATCCCAAACCAATACAAAAAATCCACCAATCCAAACACATGAGTTCTGCACATGAGTTCACATTTCCTCAAGAAGGAGTCAGGATACCATGTCTTTAAAAGAGAGAGTAACTTTTCTCTAGTCCTTACTAATCTAAGTTCTGCATAGGGATGGATGTAAGGCTCATGTTGTCAGTATTTCTTACTCTTTGGCTCTCAGTAGCTCCTCACTTAGGGTGCTGGCTGTTTGAGAACATTGTTGAGAAGTTCCTAAGGATTCCTGCCTGGAGAACAGATGCTTAACACAGATTTTGAGGGCAAAAGCATGGACATGCTGCATCTAAGTATGAAGTGACCACAACATTACCTACTCTTTCTTAAACTGTTTTTGTTACAAATGTTGCCCTAAATCTTCCTCTTTCTGCACATACTTCTCTCCTTCAAATCAACAGAAGGAGATATTTCTTTGATTAGTCTCAATCCCATCATAGATGTCCAGTCATCCTTCATTGCCATGTGACTTTGTGGTAAGCTTTAATCGTCTTACCAGGTGGCTGACTGTTTGGTTACCAGCCCTACTTGGGTGGGCTGGGCATGTCATGTGTATCCATCTGACCAACAAATTATCAAGGGATAACAATGCTCCGCTGTTTGTCCTATATCAGTTCCAACGGGAAGTAAAACATCAGGAGGGCACAGACCAACATTATAATCAAAATGCTTGCACAGAGACAGAAAACAGAAAAAAATATTTATCAGTGGTCTACTGTTTAGCTAATACTGCTTTTGAAATTAGTAATCACCTGCAAAATTTTCATATCTTTTCCTCTGATTTAATGTTGTTTTCTCTCTCTGAAGAATTTATCTTTATGGTAATTTTCTACTGTACATTCTGAAATGGCAGTTTCACCTTTTTTGCTTTAGAAATTTGAATCTGAACTTAGCGAGAGAGATCATCCCTCTGTATTTAAAATCTGACATCCTGTGGCTTTATATTTTCATTGTGTCCATCAAGGAGGAGTTTTAGCTAGAGTTTGAGTTTCCATACTAGAGCATGTGGAGAAGCAAATTACCAGGTAAGAAATTACCATTCTTCAGAATTCTCCCTCTTTAAAATTTTCCTTTTCTTTCCCAGTAGGAAGAACAAAGAGATGTGGCACCACATGGCTTGTAGCTGCCCTATTATAGCAGCCCTCCCAGAGGCCAGTTCAAAAGTCATAGTTCTGATACTAGCTAATCTGGCAAGGGGATTTCAATGGGTGGATGTGAGAATAACATCTGCTTTTCAAATCTTATACTTGCCAACATAGGCATGTGAGGTTTTTTGTTGTTCCAAGAACTTCTCAAGCATAGAGAAGGTAAAAGTCCTATGAATTGGAACCACCTGCTTGAACTAATGTTTTGGCAAGCTCCTGTGTTCCTGGAGCTGATTCAGACTATTCTGAGCTGCGTGGAATGGGAAAAATCCACAAAAATTACTTACTGCCCCATAAATATTTTTGATACTGTTGTGTTCAGATGGGAAGAATGTAGGGAACAAACCTAGCAAGTGTGAAACACATACTGTGCCTGTGTGACCACTCCCTTTACTTCACAGTCTGTTGTATTCCTGTCTGAGACAAGAGAAACAGAGCTTAGTGATCAAGAGGGAAGCCACTTTCAGACTTGATGCTACAAAAAACACAGAAGATTCATTTGCTCTTTTACTGAATCCTCTATTGGATGGTCTCAATATTTGTTTTGGAGAGCTGAACTGAACCATGCTGAAAGTTTCTGAGGGTCCTGTTATGCTTAGATTTGTGTATACAGCCTGTATGTCTCTCACACCATACCACTTTAGTGTGAAGGGCTCCTTTTTATACCAGAGGCTTGTTATGAACCTCATAAAATAGTCTTGCTGAAGGATTGCTTGTTTATCCTTCGAAAGAAAGTGTAATGTTCTCAAATACTTGTAAATTTGTATTAAAAATGGCAAAACTATGAAAAGAGCACATTTTCTATATATTTTGTTTCCTCAAGCTGGATGAAAACCATATCTACCACTCACAAAATCAAGGAGTTGTACTTCATCATTTAGATGATGATGGAACCATATGGAACCATATAAGTTCTTATAACCATGGATCTAAAATGTGCTGTAAGGTATGTAAAACAAACCAAAGGTCTCCTTGATTTGAGGACCTCCTAGCCCTTTTGAGTGCTGGCATGCCCATAAATGCTTAATTTATACAAAGTGAAATGTTCTTTAGAGAGAACTAGAAAGTCTAAGCAAGAATGCCATTGAATAGACCAGTTAGGATGTTCCCCAGGAGATTCAGATGGCTGCTTTGAATCAGGCATGAGAGATGTTAATGCCCATATCTCTGTAGCTTTCAGTCAGGGCATGCCATGTCATTACTTGTATGAATTTTTTAAAGTGATGTGGACAGTCTTAGATTTTTCTACCCAGCTTTTCTTGGTTGGTCAGATTTTCTGCTGAGCTGCTCCCTTTGCTGTAGAGGAAGTGCAGCTGAAATAGGTTTCTAACATATGTGTCCACATGCCTAAAGCTGTGTGATGACTGCGAGCTCTCAAGGATATCACATTTCCTTTTGTTAGAAATGCCTGTAATTCAAGTGATAACTCAGGGTCAATCAAAAAGTTTAATGTGACCTCAAAGTATTTACATTTTAATTATGCAATTACTCTGGATTTTAAGAAGTGTTACTTTAATCACAGCTCATGTGTGCTTTTCAGCTTCCCTAGTATGAATAGACTCCTGCACAGACTTTTTCCTTTGTCCTTTCTGATGTATTTTCTGGATTCAAACTGTATGCTATTCCTTCTTTAAAGTGGATACTTATGATCTATCTTTCCTTGGCATTAGCACCAGTACTGGCACTTTGTAATGCTTCAAGCATTTAATCACATCCTTCCTCTGAACTTTAATCTGGTGGGCATAATTTACCTCTCCAGGGAAAAGTTAAGTACATAAAACAACTTTTAAAAACATTGAGAGCCTGTTTGCCCTTAATTAGAAAGCACAAGGGATGTATGAACTCAGACAAAACAATAAGATTCATGTATGCCATTTTGACTTAATTTTGTTATCACTCTTGGGCCTTCTTTGGAGGATGTGATCAACATCCTCCAGTGTATGCTAAATTTCCTTCCATGAGATACTTGCCAACCTACATCATGGAATAAGTCCATACATCTGCTGGGGATATGGGTAATTTTCAATTCCTGCAGTATGTTAATTCTTTCACTCATTAAAGTTACCAGTTATCCTTTTTCTTATAGGCACTAATTCTCTCTGTCAAATGACCAGCCATAACATTTTCTTTATAGGTGGTTGAAGGCTATCACCTGTTTGTGAATTGTCAGTCTCTTCAAGTTCAGACTGGAAAAAATGCTGTTTGCCTGAATGATAGCGACTTTTTTTTTCTGTGCTTATAGGATAATCACAGTTTTGCAGCTGTTGATTGTTAGCCTGTGTTAGAATATCTCTTGTCCAGATATCTGAGTTTTAAATCGGTAGCAGGGCAAAAGATAGCTGGGATTTTAAACACAGTCCACATTCAAATAATTTTCTCTCTGACAGAGCACCCTTGATTCTCTTGATATAGAAAGGTTCCCAAGTTGTCTCACCTAGGAGTGTTTTTCAGAGCTGCTGAGAATTGACAGTTCTCTTGGTTTTCAGTTCATAGTATGGTATCTCAGCATGCCTGAAAATTTGGGCAATATTTTTCTAGATGACCATGTGAGAAAGGTCCCCAACAGAGGTGACTTCAACCATATAACCCACCAGGATACTCATCATTGTGGTATTGTGAGTGTTGAAGTAATGATATGGTTACTAAAATACCTTGGATTACTTTAGAGGTTTGCTGAAATTAACTGGTTCCATCAATGCAGAGATCAGTTTGCTGAAGTTCTTAATTCAAGTGCAGATGCTCCTTGCATTGTGTGATAGCTGGAAGAATTTCTTAAAATTTAAATTTATACAAAATCATTTAGGTTACTTTCACTGTGTTTAATATCTAAGGTTCCTCACAGATTATTATCTTGGGACCTGTATTCATGAGCACTATAGAAATTGTTAAAAAGATCCTGCAACTTTAATACAAAACTGGGAGTTAATGTTTTAAGCAAGAAAGAACTTTACTAGATCATACTATGATAAACGTATATAGAAATTTCACAGAAAACAAACTTAACTTACTGTTTCCTCTTCTGTTAAAAAATATCTGATACAGAAGAAAAATAAATATATTGCTACATTTTAATTCAGAATTTATCCATATCTTTCTTCAGTACCCACAAAAATGATACTGAAGAAACCAAAAACACACATGCAGAGGACTATGATTTAATGCCTAGAATAATCAGAAAAAATACCCTGCCATCTCCAATCAAATTTAGCCTGTATATTATGGTGAAATTCTGCAAGAAAAAACAAAGAAGCTGTCATCACATCTAATGGCTTTCTTACATTCAGAATCCCCTGTGGAATAATAATTACATCAGTGTATCTGTACTGATGTATCTCTGCTCTGCCTGCTCCCTCTGTTTTGCCTGCACTGTTAGATGTTACCTATGATTTATGTCAGGCGTCTATACCGTGCTGTGCTGCATTGGTGGCTGCACATTTCCATATGGATGGGTATCCCGCCATTTCTGGCACTGCTCCCAGGCCCTGCTGAATTCCAGGCCATTTTTAAACTAGATTGCAAGGTATGTTTAGAGGCATGGGGAATTGTGGGGATGGGAATCAATTGCTTGTAATTGAGTTCTGCTGTATCTCACAACTCACTTGGCCGATCAAATAGTATGCCCAAGCACATATATATACATATATATACACACATACACATATATATACATACATACACACACACACACACACATATATATATTTACCCAGGTACATATCCATGGGTAAATCTATCTCTCTCTCTCTCTCTCTCTCTCTCTCTCTCTCTCTATCTATCTATCTATCTACCCAGGCACATATCCATGGGTAAATTTTCACAACAAGCAGCTTTGTGAGCAGATCTGAATATTTTAACTGTGTACCTGAAGACACTTTAGATATTAATTAAAGTGTTTCAAGTTCTTAAAAAGTTCATTGAGTTTTAAGAAGTTGTAAATCAAGGTCCCCCATTAAGAGCGGGGAATCCACTGGAATCAGTAATTTGTCATACTAAAATGATATCTCTATCTGCTTGACAATCTTGGATTTTTTTTAATGCCTTAAATAACTTAATGGAAACTGTACACTAGCTTTGGGCTTATAATGGCATTAATTAATGATAAAGAGCATTTACTTTCATTTCTCCTGCTGGGTTTTTTTGGTTGTATTACCTAGAAATCTTTCTTTCTAACATGTTTACTTGTTTGAATGACAGTCTCCTTCATTATGTCACCTGACTATTACAATATAGATATTGCACAGTACTCACCTTGCTACCAGTATGCTATTCTTGTGTCTTGAAAGTCAAATTCCAAGAACTAGGGAGAAAACAACACTGCAAAGGATTACTATCATCACAGAAATGATGTGGTTTGTGTCCTTTAGCTAAATAAATTGGTCTTGAGAAACCCATGCTTATATGTTCCTGATTTTATTTCTGGTGGGAGGATGGAGGTTGGCATTTCTAGCACTCCAGGGACTCATAAAAAATATTAAGACAGTGAGCAAGTTAGGAATCAGCTGGAAATTGTTCCTGGCACATCTTACATTTTTTTCCATGATAGCAATGTATCAAAACAAGTCAGCTGTGCTATACCAGGAATCACACATAACTTGATAACATGCCTCTAGTCAGACAACATCATCTGGTAAAATTTGTCTTCGGCCACAGATGCCTCAGAGGGAATATTTTATATTGACAGCTTCAGCATGAGCAAGGAAGCAGCAACACTGTATAGTTTGAGCATTGTATGTTACATTTCCTTTGATTTGGCCTTCAAATCTCTCACCCTGTAATTGCTTTCTGCTTTTGGTTTGGTGATGATCCAGGTTACATAAAGTTTGTTTGACTGGAAAGATTTGGATGAACTCCCAGTGTCTGAAAGGTAATCTATGTGAAAAGGCAGGAAACAATTTTTTCTCCCCCCCGATTTCTTCAGCAAACCAAGTAAACCTTTTGCTTCGTTGGTTTCCACCCTTCTTGTGCCTGTTAGTCACTATTCATCCAGAGTGACTAATCGTAGCAACAAAGTGGCTCCACAGCACCTTTGCTCTCCACAATTAAACATCCACCACTGTCCTGTGAAAACTTTTACCAGATTCACTGTAGAGCTTTCTTTTGTAGCTGGAAAAGACATTTTATACTTCTACAGCTCTGTCTTGCTTAATTTACTGCAGTGTTCACTGTAACAAGTCACTGCTGCAAAGCATATTTCCTGGGCAAGGAACCTGTCTTCTTATCTCTGCTACAACACCTAACAAGGCTTCTCCTTCTCCACTGGATGTGAGTAGGACATTATTTTGCCCTCAACTTCTCTGCCTGATCCTGTAGGCTTATGCATACATTTTGAATTCATAGTACTATAAGTAGATGTGCCTCCTGTTGATAGATTACCAGTTTCAAATCCAGAAATCCCTAATTGCTTTTCCAGACAGCAGTGCTTATCCGAAGTAGAGCACAGCTCCACGGAGTAATCTATGAAGCAATCAGTGATGCTGTTTCATAATAAATCCATTTGCAAGCAGTTTGCTCCTGGTTCACGAGTGCCACGACTTCCATGGAAACATGTTTGTCCTTGTGCTGTTGGCATTGTATATTTCAGATCGATGGGGCTGAATGCCCATTTTGCACACCACTTTAACTTCAAATGGAACTCAGTGTTATGGGAATGTTTACATATTTCTATTGCAGAAGTGATTTTTAAAAGCTGCTTAAAAAAACTAGCTGTGCAACTTAAATATGTGCAGCACTGCAGAGAAAGTGTAGAAGGGAAAGCTCTAGTTTTGATGAAGCTTTTTAGCAGATGTAACAGTAATGTCACTTATGTTCACATGCAGTTCATAATTCACTGCCAAACAATGCAGCAAGCTGCATGAAGAGTCAAGAGTTTATTTCACAACATGAGACACCAATCACAGTTTATATTTCCATTTTTTATTTGAACTGGACTACTGAATACAAACATAAAAGAGTTATCATTTCAATGGTGCAAGAGAACTGTCACTGTTCTGTGGTGACCTAATGCAGAAATGCTGGTTCACATTTCTCTGCATTATCTATTTTCTTAATGATGGTGTAGTGCATGAAGCAAGTGAGAGGGATAATAAGTTCTCTTTCTTTTCTGGCACTGGCTTCATTGGCTTTCTTTTAATCCACTATGTGAATAATAGATATGGTTAGGAAAATGTTCATGTTGATTCTTAGGAGGTAATTTTAAATAGTCTACTCATTTCCAGACTTCTTTTTCAATCTACACATCCAGGTTGTATTTGAATCCCATCTCACCTTAATTTATTTGATCCTTTTTAAAATAGAAGGGGATTCAAAAAATCCCTGTCTCCCATAGAAACACTGTTCAATTTAATTAATAGTATAAAAAGGTCAAGATCTACAGCAATGAGCATCTTAAACCCCAAAAATAAAGTTCTATGGGAATTACTGGGGAAAAAAAGGAAGTTAGCTTCACCCCACTGCAATTTAGAAAAAACCCAAACAATCTGGTCTTTTTGGTGGAACAATATTTTTGTGAAAAAATTAAGCTTAAAGTACCTTTTATATCATAAAAGTCTAACTTTTGCATAAGGATTTAATTCTTAAGTATCTCTATATATGCATGATTAAATTTTGTCTAAAATGATAAAATATGTTCCATTCAAGAAAATAATAAAAAAATCACAGCATAATCAAAAGCCTCCCTTCCTTCCTTCCTTCCTTCCTTCCTTCCTTCCTTCC
>VXBI01005052.1:563727-630882 GCA_013397375.1 Toxostoma redivivum | reverse complement strand
CCTCCTCCCCTTGTCTTCCCTTTTCTCCTTGCCTTCTTTTTTCTATCTTTCTCTTTTTTGCAGAGTGAAGTTCCTTTATGCTAAAAGTCTGCCATAGAAAGTTTTACTTTTGAATAAAGGGTACTTTTTTCATTGGAGGATTTTTAACTCCTTCAACCCAGAATGAAGTTAATAAATTTTCAAAGCAGAGCTTGTGTACTGTTCCATAAATAATGCTCAGGGCAAGGGACTTTACTGCAAATATTGAACAAATAGCTGCTTATTCATTTTAAAGTAACCATCTGCTTTAATGGGGCAAGATCTTGTAGAAAAAAACCTCATGAACCTATCTTTAATGGCTGAGAGGGACTGAATATGTAAACACTGTGGAGAATTTATGATGAAATTTTCTAACTTTTAAGAGCTTATCTTAATAACTCTTGTTTTAATATAATTTTTCTGTATAAAGTGTGCATATATGTATTTATCAATACTTATATATCTGTACATATTTATGTACATGTTTTAAATATGAATCATTTTCTGTGCCATGTATGCAAAACAAAAGCCTCCTCTTCCCACTGCCTTGTTCAGTGCAGCTGAATCCGAGTGCCACAAGGGTTGCAGGGAAAAAGGCAAAAGCTTAGGCTTCTCTGTTGTATCTAATACTCACTGGTGGAAGCATGAATATATCTGATGCTCTTTGGAATCTGTCATAACATCCATCATTGTTTAGCACCCAGCTTTCTTGAGGGAGCAAATTTCTCAATGCCCCTGTATTGTATGAGAAAGGACACCCTTTTTTTGGTTTGCACTTCTTGCCTCATTACGTAGAACACAGACCTGGCAGAAAAGTGGGATGTCCTGCTACCAGTGGTGACTGCAAGCACACAGGGAAATGTGGAATTTCAGTATGATGTGTCACCTCATACCACATCCAGTAAAACACATTCCACACACTGTTTACAAAACACTGTAAATAAGGCCGTTTACTGTCTATCACCTTCAGATGGCTCTTTTTAAAGTGGATGAGTCCTAATCTTTGTCTCTCCTGCTCCATATGTAAGCTTGTGTGTATAATTTATAGCTTACTTTCCTAAAGTTGGTTTATGTGCTCTAATTGCTGGTTCATCCATTATTTTCTTCTTAATAAATAATGTTTAAATTGATCAAATACTATCAAATCTGACACAGAGGTAATGATCTCATAAAAATTATACATTTCATAACTACTGGTGGTTGACTTTTGGTAGACTCATAAACTGAGTCTCCACTTTGACAAGCATTTTCATTCTAAACTGGCAATGTCACCGAAAGCATTCCTACCCTCCCAGCATTTGAACTAGAAGTGAATCAGACTGGGGAACCAAGCCAACTAAACCAAAATAGTAGTGGACAAAAAAAATGGACGAAAAAGAATGCGGTAGTGCTTACATGGGTACATACTAAAAGGGCTTCTCCTGCTTCTTCCTCTAGGGCCACCTGATGCTGCTCAGGCAGACTGCTGAAGGAGAGCCCCAAGAAAGGGCCTCAGCCCAAATTCAGCACTAAACTGTTCCATTTCACCTGACAAGTGGCCAGTCACTGGGGACGTTACCCTGTGGCTTCCGCAGCAGAGCTCTGGGACTGGGAAAGAGGCAAAGGAGAATATGGAAGCACAGAACACAAATCCATAGGAAATGAGGCTTTGTTAGCTTTGCTGCTGTTGGAACAGTGTGTTGCCCATCTACTTAGGGTATTGTGCCACCAGAAGTGTATGGGGAAAGAAAACAGGCAAGATAATTATTGTTCGCTATGTCATACTTATCTGTTTTCCTACTATTCTGTTGTTTATTGTAGTTTTTTACCAGTTTGTCTGATACTGTATTAAATATATTCCTCTGTACCTCCCAAGATCATCCTTTGACTTCTTTGAAACAAACATGATCCCACGTCAGCAAAGATATTTCCTGTCTCAGTTGGAACCAGATGTCTCTCAGTCGTTTTTATACTTAAGGAGGATTTAAGTGAATGTATTGAGAAGTGTTATTATTTTAAATACAGTGCTCGTTAACGACTAGAATTTTGCAATAAATGCAGCAGAAGCAGATCCATAAAAAACCAAAAATATGTTTGTGTGACAAGGCAGGAAAAGCAGTAAAAATTTGTACATTTCCTATGCATATGTGTAATTGCAAAACACATAATGATGCAGGCAACCTATCTGTATGTTGTTTATAAGGAGCATTGTAGAGGAGAAAGTTAATAAAATAGTTCAACTAAAGCTGTGTGCAGCAGTAATGGTCTTTAAAAATGCATTTTGAAGAGTCCTAAATGAATATTTACACCCCATTCACCAAACGGTGGCTGTATTTTTTTTAAAGTAGTTATATAAAAGTCATCAATATGTGTTTTGCACTAGTTGAGCTTTGGATTGTTGTTTGATGATGGTGATGATGATGATGATTTAGCTATTTTAACAGTTTGTTATTCTGGTAACTAGAATATATTTAGGATTGATAAAATTTTTCTTGACATTAAAATAATCTTTTCTTCACCAAAAGTATCTCTTAGAAATTGTTTTCTACTAGCCTTGGATTGATATGTAAAATGAAACAATGCTTCCACAATTCTTATTGAATTGCTCATTCTTTACTATTTTGTCACTACACATCAAGCTTTGATTATATCTACATGGATAACTGCATGCAACATTTTGGAAAAGCTTGATGGTCTGTGTGGCTTGTCCTTGGATGAATCAAATTGCTGTCCCTGAAAAGAGAGACAGCTCATGCCTGTTTCCCTGTGCTAAGCAAATCCCCTGTCTGCCACATTTTTGTCATGAGCAAAGTCATATTGATGTTAGTTGTTTACACAGTAGCTGATCTCAAGATGTCATATAGAAGCTGTGAAATTTTCTTTCACAAAAATGGTGACAGCCATATATTGATTTAATTGGAGTATATTTGGTCTCTGTAATTATCATGCAATGTTGGAACCTGGATCCATTAATGATCCAACAGTTTGCAGATACCCTTGATAGGAAAGACTTTGTTAAAGATTTTATACCATGTGGTTATATGATTTTTGAATAGGCTTAATTTCACTAATGTATATACGAGAAGGTTGAATTAGCAAAAAACGCATGCGTATGGCAAGATGAATGAAGGACTAATAGAGGCAGCTCATCATAACCAACCCTCTGAAAGACTGCATAATTTATGCAAACTTCTAATTTTCAGTAAATAACACAGAATCTGCATGGACTGAAGCTCCAAGGTGAAACCAGGAAATGTCACATTTGAATTATTTTGCTGATCCCTGTACCCTCTCAAGTCTTACTGTGAGATGCTTTAGGAGATCAGAGGGTCTCTCAGGACAAGAACACAGTCATAATGAAAAATGTTAATTACCTCTGTGTGATCTGGATAAATCTTCCTTCAGAGTGTGATGCAAACACTTAATTTTTAGCCATCATGAGAATGACTGCAGCAAATGGCAGTCAGTGAGGAAATGCACAATTGGTCATGCTGATGTGCTTGCAGGTCCTGGTGCGTAGCAATGCTGTCCAAGGACTCCTTTGTACCAGAGATTATAGGGTACATGGCTGCAGGAATGACACAAGTGAACAAAACAAAACTCAAAGAAAACAGAGTAAAACCCCTCAAACACCAGAATGTTTTCATTTCCAAAACTAGCAAATAAAAAATTAAAATAGATCTTGCTTAAAAGGAATTAAAAGAGGCTGAAAAAAGGTATATAGCTACAGATATGTCGAGCTTTGTTGAAAAGTATCGTGTTGAAATTTCAGACAAAATGCACATAAAACCTTAAAAAATATTATGCCAAAACAATGAAGAAAACATAAGATCCAAAAAAATTCAAACCATTGTGAGTAGCAAGTGACTTAAAAGGTAAAAATATTATTCAGATAACTATGCATCATTCCAGGAACTATATATTCTCATGCAAGGAATGAGTCATTCATCATTGAAAGATTGAATGATATCCTTCCTTCCTGAACAAGGAACTATGTAAAAATATAAAATATGGCAAATGAAAAATCAAAATGGAGTCAGATAAAAAATATTTTGAGTAAAGGCTTGCTTAAGAACTAATAAATAAATGCAATTTAATAAATAAATCCTTTGGACAGAAATCATGTACATGAATTTTCCAAGAAGCTGCTGGCTGCAAGGCTAATAGATGGCCAAAGTGAAAAGGATGTGTTTATAGACCACTTTCCTGGAGAAGACCAAACAAATGAATGACTGAATGAATGAACTCTTGACATTTGTGTTTGCCATGGAGGACCTGAAAAAGTTTGTTTCATGCAAAGAAAACCATCTCCATCAGAGATGGTTCAAAAATCTGTCACAAGTCATAAATCAGTCCAGAACAGAGGGTGTTGCACTCTATAATAGACTTCTACAGTACTGTTTTGGAGAGGCACCATGACATGCAAATAACTGTATGGAAAGTAACTGATTGAGAAAGATATCCAAGTGTATTTATACTAATCTGTGTTGACTTCGTGAAGTCAGATGGCTGTTTTGACCTTTGCAGAACAGATCAGAAGAGGGAGCATACAGCAAGGAATTCCAGCTGTAAGGGCTGGCAACAAAGAGTGGGGGAGATTGAAGAGAGAGTGCTTGATTGGTATGTAACAAAGGTAGAAAGCATTTGACAGTTACACAGCATGTTAGGGATTGAAATAGACTAATGATAATGAGTTTAGGTGAAGGAAAACAGAAGGATGCAGTTAGTTAGAAAGGTTAAAAATAAGATATTTATGCCTTAAAGACAGCTTGCTTCAGATTTTTAAATCTATGAAATCCTGTCTCTGAAAGTCTAATAAATGATGGCTCTTACCAGAGGATCCACTAACTCTCCTCTCTGACTGTTTCATTCTTATATTCAAAACTTCTTTGAGAATTTAAACATGCTAAAGATTAGTCTATATATTAAGATCTTAATATTTAAAGTACAACTAAGGTGAATATAGCTATATGAATTTTATAGCTGATGAGTAACATTAAACTGGGATGGAAGGGTGTGGTGAGGGAGTGTATTTGCAGTTTAAATAGAAAAGTTAAAAAATACTCATAACCTCAGCTCCAGACTGTGGAGTTACTCTTTTCAGCAGCAGGATGAAGAAATGTGTTTCTCAAGAGCTTTTCAGAACATGTCAGCTCTGAGCTAACTTATAGATTAGGCAACCTCACAACCTAACTAAAGAAATAAAGAAAGATTCAGATCATTGCTTCATTTATTAATTATTACTTTCTACTACTGCAAGATCACATTTTAATTTTTACCTGGATAGAGTGGGGTTAGATTTTCTCCTTGAGCTTGTTGCATGTCTTTATCTGAGCTTGTCATTAGTGACTTCTCTCCATCCTGAGTCATTGCAGAGATCCAAGCCCTCTGGATTTCAGCCTAAACTAGATATTTTCATTGGAGGAATCATGCTGTAGTGCTTATTTCTCTGTTGACTCTACAGGAGCCTAAAGTAACCAGCTCATATCCAGCTTTCTATGTTGCAGATATCCAAAGTTACATGAAATTAACCTTATCCTGAGTGTGAGTATCTCATCTCATGCACACAAAATTTTCCAGGTGTCCCAGTCTTGGGAAGTCCATATGAAGGTGAACTTGAAACTAAAAACAGGTCTTTTGAACTGGACAAAAAATACACTGAAATGGGCTGACCCTGGCTGGACACCAGGTGCTCACCAAAGCCACTGTATAACTTCACTCCTCAGTTGAGACGGGGAGAGAAAATGTAACAAAAGATTTGTGCATGAAGATGAAGATGGGAAGATCACTCAGCAATTAGTGTCACAAACAAAACAGACTGGATTTGGGAGAAAAAAATCTCAATTTATTACCAATCAAATCAGAGTATGATAATAAGAAGCACAAATCTTAAAAACACCTATTCCCCACCCCTCCCTTCATTTAGGGCTTAACTTGGCTTCCAATTTCTCTACCTCCTACTCCCAAGTGACACCAGGGCACCAGGAATGGGGATTGTGTTTAGATCACACGTTGTATCTACGGCTGCTAACTCCTCATGGGCAGGACCCCTCACCCTCTTCTACTACTCCAGGCTGGGTTCCCTCCCACGTGAGACAGTCCTCCATGAACTTTTCCAGCAGGGCTTTCCATAGGTGGTATTCCTTATGAACTGCTCCAGTGTGCAGTCCCTCAGGAGCAGGCATCAGGGCATCCTTGCTGAAGTCCTGCCTGCAAACCTGCTCCTCTATGGACCCTTTCTTCCAGTGGTGCTGCCAGGAGCCTGCTCCAGTGCAGGCTTCCCATGTGGTTAAAGCCTCCTTTGGACATCCACCTGCTCCAGCATGCCTGCAGGGCTGTTTCTATCATGTATTTTCATGCCTCTCTCCCAGCTGTCATTGTGCAGGGCTTTCCCCCCCTTTTCTTAACTCTGTTACCCCAGAGGTGCTGTCACCATCAGTGATTGTCTCAGCCTTGACCCGTCCTGGAGCTGCCTGGCATCAGCACTGTTGGACATGGGAGGAGCTTCTCACAGAAGCCATGCCTGTAGCCCCCCTGCTGCCAAAACCTGGCCATGCTAACCCAGTACATCTACCTCCATTAAAAATACTGTTTGAAGGAATTTCTCTTTGAAAGCAACAAAAGGAAAATAATTTTTAATTTTCAGAATTGCATCCTCTTTTCACACTGTCACTGGCAATATTGGCATTAAGGAAGCTCAGACCATGATACAAATGTCTTGAGTTCAAGCACTGCAGCCTGTGGTTGTTTCCTGACTGTGTGTCTGCAGGGGCTCTTCACGTTTTCTGTAAAAATGTTACTGCTAGAAATACTATCCTCTGCGGGTACATGAGTCCATCTCACCTTTCACCTCACATGTCTACTCATTTTCTTATCCGGGGAGGTATTGTTGTGCCAATGAAAATGAGATGCATTTTGACCATACTGTTTAATTCTCGCCCTCAAATGTGGATTTATGCTGCTAAAATAAAGTATCAAACTGGAGTTGGTGCAAACATAGAGGCCTCTTTAGCTAAACTAAAATCTGAAAAGCAAGTCAGTCATTGTTACTGCATTTACTGTGGGCTGATAATTGGTTCACTTGAAGTACAAGTAATTTTTTACTGTTATCCTCATTAATTACACACTGACCTGTAGCTATTCCCAAGTCAGCCCTTTTATGGGACCATGGCAAATTCTGCACCTACGCATTCACCTAGATATTCCTCATGCTCTTTGTACCTACACTTGCTATTTTATATCACATGACACAACTGCCTTATCTGTAAGTCTAGTCTAATATTTAGCCATCAAGGTGGGTTCCTAGAGGAGAAAAATAATTGCATGGAAACTACCAGTATGGATAATAGGACTTTTTAACAGGATGCCCAAATCACCAATCTATATGACCTAAAGCCATATCTTTGGAGATTATATTGTATTTAGAACTGCTCAGTCCCTCACTCTAAGGTTTTAGGGCACCTGGTATAACTAGGCAATCAACAAAGGAACCTCCTGTAACTATTGCTTTATTGAAAATAAATAAAATGCTGCTAACAGTAAGTTAGTGAAATTCATATATCTCTTTTTATTTACTTCATCCTCAGAAAATGTTAACATTGGATGATGAAGATAAAATTTGTACTACACACTGATATGGGATACGCCACTGCTTTCTTCATGCTTTAAGTCCCTTCAGTGTCACAGACCCTCCCAAACACTGGCTGTAAACCAGTGATAGCTCATAGGGACAGAAAACAAAAACAAAACTCCCACCCTCAAAAAAGAAAGTGAGCAAAGGAATTATTTTATCTCATCTTATGTTTGGAATTTTTTTATTTATCAGTATATTCTTTATGTTTTAAGTGTACTGTGCTTTGCATGTAGTCACTCTAGAGGGTATAAACACAGAAAAGCATTTGCTGATTTGTGCTGAACTACAAAATGTTCTATGCTATTTTATTGAAATTGAGTGGAAAAAAATAAAACCAATTTTTAAGAACCTCATATAGCAAACAATCCATGTGTGAAAGCTAATAAAAAGCTTTAATGCTTGGACCATCAGCTTCCATGGTATCACACACACTTCTACTGTACAGAAGCCAGAACTGGAGTTTTAACTTAAGCATTAACTCAAATGGATATTAATCTCTTGGGTGCCGTTTGGAAAGCAAGCCAGGAGGTGGAAGAGAAGAACATAACTGCAAATATTGCATATCTACAGGGCAAAACACCACTTTATTTATTAGACCTCTTTGACCATGTACATAAGAAGATTTAAATAAAAGAGATGCAGTGTGATTTGCAAGAGTTAAATGAACAAGAAAAACCTAAAGCAAAAAACCTTCAAACACAAAAATCCCCAAATCTAAGAAAACAATCCCAACTAATTATTTTTGGACTAAAAATGACTGCATTGTTAAATTGCCATTTGTTTTTACAGTTCCAAAGGTACAAATAGTTGTTAATGGTGAGTCCTAGGTGCACATAGGATACACTTATTTTCTGAACCATGGGTCAAAAATTACTTGGATTCATTTTTTTTTTCCATTAAGCCACAGGATATTTTGATACATCTTGCTGTGTGATTCTGTATTTCAAAAATAATTTGTACAAAGGAAATGTTGGTGTTTTTTAGCTTCATGTAAATAGAGGAAAATAGAGAATCATGTGTCACCCAAGATATTTTGGAGTTAAGTATCCTTCAACAGATGCATGGCAAGGAAGTACCATTTTGTGTCTGGAAAAACACTGGAGTTATGGCACAGCTTTTGTAGCTGTTTTCCAGTGGTTGTCAGAATCTCTGGTTTGTTCTTCAGCAATGCAGCTGAAGACTTAGGTGATCAATGCTCATGTCTTTTTCCTGTCCTCACCTCTTTTTGTAGGTGTCCAAAGTGATTTGTGACAGCAAAGACAATTTACTTTCTCCCTTCTCTCCCCCAAAATTACCTGAAATATTAATCTATAAAATTTATCTTATGTTACACACAAAAAAACCCAACCAAAAATCAAACAAAGTAAAAAACAAAACATAAACCAACCCTCAAAAACTCTAGAAGGTTATATACCTAAAACTTTAGCTTGCAGAGATCAGCTTAAGATTTTCGACCTGTGAAGCATGTACACTTCTGTTGACGTATCTGGAGAAGCTGCAGCCCATTAATCTATCTGTTCCAGGTGCTGACAGCTAGCTCATCTATATCTTCTCCAAATCAGGGTTTGTTGGCTTTTTTTTTTTAAATATTCTGAAACTGTTTGGGGTATAACACCCGTTGTGTTACAAGATGGACACACGTTTTCTTCAGGCTTTTTTTCGACACCAAAAAGTTTCATTTCCCAGCCCCAAACTCTTTTTGCCTGGTGTCACAGACATTTGACTGAGAGAATCCAGTCTTTTTTACTCTCTAAATGAGTAAGAAGTTAAGCTGGATGAAACAGAGATTTTCCTCTACTGATGTGCCAAGGGCTGAGCAACAGAACTACAGTAAGCTCCCAGGTTTAAATGCCAAAGTTTAAATAGCATCAAGTCACAGAGAATTACTTTGTAAAAACATTAGCACCTTTTAGGTAAACCCAAGTAATGCATTTATTTAAAAAAAAAAACAATTCACACTATTTTTATTTCAGGAGGCTTTCTTAATTCATCCTAAATATAGTTGTAGATCTAAAACTAAACACTATTTGAACAATTTCAGTAAAGTCTCAGTGAAAATTTTGACAGTTAAATTTCATATCAAGCAGTGCTGTTGCCAGGAAATGTTATCTTTCCGTCAAATCAATGAGTTCTGGGTGAAATCTGTACAATTCTGGGGTGTGACTGAAAATGTTGAAGCTCCAGTTTTTCACTGAAAAATAAAAACTGTCCCAGCCATCTCTCTGCCATCTCCTGATGAGTTGGACAAGTGCCATTACAACATTGATTTTCCATAAGAGAAAAATTACACCTCCCAGCCTCTCTAGTTCCTGTGTGTATAACACAGCCCCCATTTTGTCTCCATTTCAGAAGGAAGTATTTGCACTTCTGAACAGAGGAGCTGGAGCTCAGGCAATGAATCCTGATCGTCCTGTTACCCCAAGACTAACCTGCTGTACCATGTGTTGTGGAGAAAGCTGATTGTGCCACTCCTGCTAGGGGCTAGAAGGAGGTCCCATCACCTCCTCATTTCACTGAGCTGACCTGTTGAAATTGCATGGAATCTGAAGGAGCTACCAGACACAACTATGGCAGAAGAAAGCAGCTATGGAGAGGGAGGTGGTATTGTGAGAAGAGCCCACAGATGTTCCTTGGGCCACCTCTCTGAGTCAGGGAGGGCACCATGTCTCTCTAGATCATCCTGAGTCATCAAAGAATGTTTCCATTCTCATGAGGAGGAGAGTTCTCATCTGGTAATATAATTTTTGTAGATAAGCAGATTTTAATCCTTGTAAACCAATGGGCTTATGATAGGTATGGGGAAAAATAAGATAGTGTCCACTCCTCCCATTTAAACCTACAGAGCATTTCTTTCCACATGTTTAACCCTGAATAGCAAAGGATAAGATTGTTAGAAATAGCCAATGGAAAAAGAAATGAGGGACAAAAACCTTATAGTGGAAAAAAAACCAGCAATACATGTTTCATGTCAAAGACATTAAACCATAGCACACACAAAAAATGTATCAAAACACTACAAGCATTGTTCCTACAAGAGCAGAAAAATTAAGTGGTGCAGATATTCAGCTACAGCCAGTGTTTTTTATTAGAACATGTGGTTTGTATAATGTCTACACAAAAATAACATCACAGAATTATAATCATTATGTAAAACATGTAGACATGGCTCAGGGAGGTTAAATATTCTGAGTGGAAATCAAATCCTTTCAGATACCAGGGGAAAAAGTGATTTTGCATAGTCCTTCCTGAAACTTGTGATACAATGATTGTAATTTGTTCACCACATGCAGTTTTGCATACAGAATAAGTACATTAAAGGAATTTTGAGCCCCTTGATTTTAAGCAGAAATCAAAATGGAATGAATGAAAAGTCAGATTCTATTACAATATTCTGATATATTGCACCTATATACGTTTAGGGAGAATTATGTAATTGAAATTAAGTGATCTGAAGAAAAAAAGAATGTTTGGAAATCTGCTGCATCAGAAAGCAAATTCTCAGAAGGACTTAATGTGTTTTTTTAGAAACAAAACAAAACAAACCCAAAAGCAGAGGACACAAAGAATGAGCAATCAAATAAGCTGTGCAGGAGTATCTGAAAAGCATCTCTGAATACTCTATTATGAGCAATTCAGCAGATCAGAAAGCAAACTCTAACAAAGCATATACAACAACTGTCAGAATACACAGCAACAGAGAGGGAACAGATCTGTTGATCATCCTTTCCAACTCAGCTGAAATTTCAAGTCACACCCACTGCCCACTGTTCATGAAGACTGAAAAATTGTGTGGAAATAGTGAAGGTGAGAACATAAAACAATATGTTGGCATTAGAAGGGACACAAAGCAATGTTGTCAGGAGGACACTTTTGATTTGATGGATACTACTGAACTCATTGGGAAGAACATTCACTAGAAATAAGGCTCAGTCTCTGGTGGTAAAACATGAAGAGCTGAGCTCCTCAAAGGAGTATTCTTACTATGAGCTCAACAGAAGATGAATACCATGCCCCAACACTTTGAAGTCATCTCAGTAAAATACAGTGTATTGAATCAAAACTTTAAAAATACTACTTTTATGCCATGCTCACTACCCAGGAATAAATAGCATTAATATTCCCAGGACAGTTACAAAATACTTTCACGTCCAGATGGAGACAGTATGAGATCTTTCAATCCCCTGGTTTTTATGTAGTCTTAGGAGGATGTAAATGAAATTCATGTTCTCTTCCTTCTGCACCTCTGTGAGAAGCTTGGCAGACTGTGGACTAAGGTATAATAATGATTATTTAAAGTTAGTATGATGTATGAAAAAAATATGGAACAACATGTTTTGCTACACCTTGAGGTACCTGAAATGAGAACTTGTGCTATTTACAGGAAAACTGAGACAACCCTGTGTAAAAAAAANTTTGTACATAAAAAAGAAAAAAAAAAACACCCAAGAAAAAAAAAAAAAAAAAAAAAAAAAAAGAAAGAAAAAAATCCTACTTTTAGGCATGCACTGAAATATTAATTCAGCACAATACTGGAACACACTGAAGCCTTTTCCTAACATGGGCAAAGTAAAGCACAAGCTTGAAGTTAGGTTTTGCAAAGATACTAAATGGAAATCTGAATACTCAACCCAAACTGTGCAGCAGTGACAAACCCATTGCAAATCAGCCTAGCACATTAGGCACCATAGTACATAATCACAAATGAGTGAGGGTGTGATGTATGATCTGCTGAGAAATGATGTTTCTGTGGCTTGTACCCACCGCTCTTTTGGGATTGTCAGTATTTCCCTCTTTGGATCTTCCCCGTGCATCTCCCTTTATAATCAAACTCCCACAAGCAAATGAGAAGGGCCAAAGGAAAATAATGACATCAGGCAATCAAAATAGCACAGCCACTACAAAGAAAAAGCCCAGAGCTACAGTGCTGTTTCATAAGGCAAAGTAAAAATTAAGCAGGAAATTTAGTAACAGCAATAACCAGTGCTCCCTTGTTCCATATCATTCACCCCCTGTTCTTAAATATCCTTCTGCAGAAAAAAACACAACACACTTTCTCTTTTAAATGTTCCCTTTTATGTAGACTGTCCATTCTTAACACACTTTCAGACTATTTTGGGGGTTAAACTTTGTATATGTAGCCCTTACACTCTCCAGTTCTAGGCCATGTAGAAGAATTCTATTCCTCTCTCATTCTACATATTAGCTTCAGTTTAATATGATTAGTCTGAAGAGACACTTGCAGTATTGCTGGCTGGCAGAGTGGAAAATACCTTTTATGGCCTAATGCACCAATGTGTATGTAACCCTTTACCCTTATGCTTCTTGTTTGTTTCTTTTTATAGTTATTTGTGTGATTATGTAATTAGCTGACCTAGTTTATTATGTTTATTCCATCATTTTCTCCTGGATCAGAACAAGATCATAAATAACAGGGAAATAAAAGAAGCATTTATTTGCATATACAGTGACTCAAAATTTTCCCTATGATAGCTTTTTGTAAAGAAGGTGTTGTAGGATAAACAAATTCTGACATGAGACTTAAGCTTGATATATTCTTCAACTGATGGAGAATGAATATTTCCCCTCTTTCTTGGAAATTTTGACTTAAAAGGGTGAAAGTGATGTTTTAGTCCAAAACAATACACACATTATTTGAGGCTCTGAGGAAAGCTCGAAGCCCTTAAAAACTCGCGTGACTGAGGCTCTAATGTAGCAACTAATGAAAAGCTATAGAGAATGTCACTGTTTACTAACAGTCATTTAGCTGGCTCCATTCATACTTTACGGCAAAATAATTGTGATGGAAATTATACCATACATCTGAATATTTTTCCTTGTCAGTTAGTACTCTGTTATTTTGTTTATTTGTTACTTTTGTCACTATTTATTTCTCGTGTGTCTGCTCAGCATGCAGTACTAGTTAGGTCTGTAGGAACTACCACACCATAAATGCCAACCATAAAGAAGAACCTTTAAAATGGACAATTAGGAAGTAATCTGTCCTTGAGGAAATTAGGTCCCTAATTCTCTATTAGTGGCAGATGCTACCAACTGATCTAGAAATGTTTTCATTCCTTCAGTCTAAGCAAATCACTTTCCCATTCTGCAAGCTTTCCACTGTGTTTGAAGCCAACATTATAAAATATAGCTGTTTTGGAAGCAGAAGGCCTGTAAAATGTAATGTGAAATGTAAAATTAGAATTTTGCTGTATTTTTTGTATAACATTTTGCAAAATGAAGTGCAGAGTGCATCCTCTGAAAGATATTTTATACCATTGAATTTTCTTCCCATGAAAGGGAAATCACATTTCACACTCTGCAGCTTTCTAGAATATTTGTTACGTAAGTGAATAGTGAACTCTTACTAAAATTCTTCAGAACATTTATCTACAGATCCTTTAACAAAGTACTTAAAGGACTGGAAATACTTCTGCATGAAGTGCTAGATATTCACTTCAATAAGCTCTCCTGTGCAGAAAAAGTTCAGTTACCACTTTTCTCAAAGGAAGTGGATTCTTCTAGCATTAACTTGAAGCATGGGAAAAAAAATCATTCCCCCTTCCTCTCTAGATAAATTAACCAAGGTCTGGCTGCAGTTCTAGCTCTACAGTGCTTTTCTTTATAAAGTGCATGCATTTATCAGGTTTTATCAAGCCTAATTCTGCTATGGACCTAAAACTGCTGGATGTAGGTAGGCAAGTTTCTTGTCCAAACATCTGTTGCCTGAAAAAACAACTGAAATTCATTTTGGACCTACAAGGAACAAATGAACTTGTTTAAAAAAACAGAGCAGAGGGCAGAGGTTTCTGTGACTTCCTTGTCTGCTGGCAGTACTAACCCAAGCCGCTCCTTATGTGAATACCAGCACTCTAAATCTGGGGCCTCTTCCATTGCAGGAGAAAAACCACAGTTAAAGCAAAAGCAAACGCAACATCCTAAAAATAACTTAAGGCCTAACCTCTGTCCCAAGCAGAAAATAAAAACAAAACCATCTTTGTCACATGTTTTATGCATTATATCAAACTTTTAAACCTTTGTTTTAAAAAGACTGAATTATTATATGAGAAAAATGTTACTTGGGTTTAAATTTTCATGAGGAGCTGCAAGAGAGATATTCTGAGGGCCCCACATATTTCCCTGGAGACATCACATGTTAGAAACATGGACGGAGCTATAGAGCAACTTTTGGGAGAGCCTTCAGAAATGCACAGAAAAGCACTGTTAGCCCCTTGTTGGAAGTATAACACTGCTGCAGAGCTACTGTGACAGCTGTGTCAGCTTGTGCTGCTCCACCTTAACAAATTGTTTGAAAACTTGCATATAATTAAGCTGTATTTTCATTTTAGCACCCAACTGTCATGCAGCAACCTATTATGCTTCAGATTTGCAATAAAATATACAAACCTATTATGCATAGTAAGAAGTAGAAAGCAGGAATATAATATTACTGCCTTTCTCTCTTTGCTACTTATTTGCTACTGTATTCTGACAGGCATTTGTCTTGCTGTGTAAAGTATCTACTATCTATGGGTATTAAATCCATAGAAGACAATGAATATAAATAATAGTAATACATAGACTTCACTTCCATTTGACATCAGTTTGTAAGTTTATTCACTGTAAATATAAAGTTTCAATGTAGTTTAAGAGGTATACCAGTGATGATATAGCAAAGAATACCATTTTCATCACCCATATGTAAACAATAAGTTGTCACTACATTCAAGATGTATTCCTAAAGCTTATCTTACCCATCATATACCAGTGGTTATCCTACCAGAAGCCACTGATTAATGTAGGAGCTTTCAGATTTGGAACATGGTAAATTTTTCATCAGTTAATACCTCTTTTAGAAGGGGGTGTATTTAAAAAAAAAACAAAACAGGGGAATTGTAACAAAATTCTTGACTAAATTCAGAATTGATTTGTCCTGCCAGCATTTAGCACATATCCCCTCACCTCTTCTGAAAGTGTCTGTTGTAACTCATAATCCTTGGAGAGTGCAACAATTCAACTCTGCTTTAGTAATGAAGACCAAGATCTTGTTGGAGACACCAACATCTGTTCCTGCTGTGAAGGTAACATCTTTCAGCAATTGCAGGCATTTAGCAGCTGTTCCAATTCATCCGACAGTTATAGTGGCTTTTCCATGCCCTCCTAACCTTAGGAAAAGAGGAAGTGGTTTTGGTATACTTTGCTTTTTCTTATGGTTTGCAGCCCATGAGGAACATGCAAACCACATCTGATAAATAAACCTAATGAAACCAATGGCTCTAAATTCCATGGCTATAAGTCATGATGTACCTGTAAATCCTCCTGTGACTCAAATCAAACTTAGGAAAGAACTAATCTGGTAATAAATTTCAAATAAACTGAATCTTTCCTGCTATAAACCAAAGAAGGTGTACTAGACTCCAGGCATCTTTTATCTAATCTATTGCTGCTGAGCAATAAACTCTTCAACTTTCTGCAAACAAAATATTTCTATTTATGTGCATTTCAAAGATTGATTTTTTGTTAGGTTTTTGGATTTTTTCCTCCAGATTGCTGCCACGGGCTATTGAAATTTGGATAAAAGGAAATCTCTTTTTACTTTATGATTAACCATGGCTATGACAAGGCTAGAATGTAATTTTGTTAATAGCAATGTAATTCATCAAATATTCCTATGTAAAAAAGTGTCACTGAAAAAAATCAAATTTCGAATAGTATTTCAAAGTTCTCCTGTCTGTACTAGTTATCTGAACAATTTTCCTGCCACAGATTCAGCTGCCTGATCACTCTAGCAGGTCTTTAGATATCAGTTTAAATTTTTAGAGCATTTATCAAAGAGGGACTTCTGGAGCAACTATTTTAGTATTTCCTGATAAAAATGGAAGCCTAAGAATGTAAAATGCTAAAATAAGTATGCCTTTCATTGAGCTTCTTAAATTGTGAGTCTACTGGCACATGATACTTCATATTATCATGCTGGAGTACAATGGATATTAACAAGACTTGTTCAGGAAAGCAAATTAAAAAAGTCAAAAGGAATTGAGAAAATGCATCTAAGGAGCTGGGAGTTCTTTGAATTGTACAAAATCTTCTTTTGTACGCTGTTATTGACAGCTTTGCCAGTCATTCCCTTAGCTGTATGTTGGAAAGAAACCCTCTGCAAACCAAGGGCAGAGCTGCATTTATCTCAGACACCTGTAAGGTAGGCTGGGTGCAAGGGGAGACAAAGGGGGAGTGGATGGAGCACGGTGGGCAGAACTTTCCTGCAAAAGCAGTGTAGCAGTGTAACTGCTAGGCACAGAACAAGTTTTCAGGGATGGAGTGATCTCTCTTGTACATTCAGTGTACATGTCTAATGTCTAAACAGCAAGTTTTTACTCTACAGAAATCTTTGAAGTTTTCCGTAGAGTTGCTAACAATGGTAAACAGCAAATCCCTTTATTGGCTGTTTACTTGCTCTCAGCATCATCATATATACTTTCCCCAGTAAATATTAAAAGACATGCTGATATCAGACCCTAAGGAAACTTTTTACACTAGGATTTCTAAATACTGAAATATTTGAGTTTTACCACTCTGGATTCCACCCCCTTCCTGTAGTTATTGCCCCATGCTTCCTCAGTAAGGTTTTTTTCTGCATTACAGACCTTGTAAGCTTATAGGAATGAGCAAATGCCAAACATAAAATTCAATTATTTGTTAACTAGGGTCCTGAAACTAGTAAAGTACTAGGAAAGTACTTAGGTTCAAAGAAGGTAGTGTTTCAGATAAATGGCATGGCATCTCCCAAAAAGTGGGAATGATTGAAATATGCCATTTTCTACACTGGACATTTACATGAAAAACATGATAAAATAAGGCTGTGAGTTATAGAATAGGGAATCCTGACAGCCACTGAATTACAGTTAGAATCTTAATCCCAGCTGAACAAATGAAAAGTAAAATTTAGCTTTACTCCCTTTCTCAACTTTGCTTCATTTTCTTTCATTTTATTTACAGAATGATACACCTGCTTGAAATGCTCCCTTAAAATCAGAAAAATTACTTGATTCAGAGGCCTCTTAAAATTGTTTCTGCTGCTGAGAAAAATTCACCTCAAACCAACCTCACTGTTGCACATTTAGTTATATTTTTTATTCTTTCTTTAATTGTTGTGAGATTTCATATGGCCAAAGTCTTTAATGCACTGGGGTTAAATAGCAGATTTTTCTGCTTTAACCTGAGCTTTGGGCTCCCAGTATATTGTGCAGAAACTATAAATAAAAAATCTGTCCAGGTGGGTTCTTTTACAACTCTGACCAGTAGAAAATACAATGTCGTGTTACGTTCTTAAATTATTGTTTAAAACCAGCAATATCTATACCAAGGAACAAGTGAAATCTGAATTTAAAATTATCTGTACATTTTTTTTAAGCTATTTGCATGGTTTGGTAAGCTCCTTCTGTCCCAGGCTTTAAGGTATGGAATTTGATTTTTAGTTTCTTTTCTCTCCATGGCATTGTTGATGTTTCCCTTCAACGACCTGATATCACCAAGAAAGTATATGATAAGTTGAGCTTTTCTGGAGTTGTGGCCTCTGGATCAGTCTGGGTGGTGAAGCACTCTTGAGAGCTATCAAGCATACCCAAGAATAGACATAACCTGGCCATCACAAATTAATGGTTCCTGCATGATCATCTTAGGCTGCATTTTTTAACAGTGACATCTGCTTTTTGCCCAACAGATGCATTATTGCAGTATCAATTACCTACTGAAGAAAAATTCTGGATTTTCTAGGAGCAGTTACAGAACTTTTAACCCATCTTGTTTATGACTAGGGTATTGACTCATTAAGCTTTTCTATGAAAAATCAATTTGATGTGTAATACTTTCCACATATTGCATTCCAGTATTTTTAGAGAAAGCTTCATGAGTCTCTGAAGCATTATTTGGCTGTCTTATGTCTTATTAATACTATTACCACAGCAGTTTTAGCAGCAAGAGTTCATAGAAAATTCCCTATCAACTACTTTTAAAGCATGGAAAAAACAAACTAATAGTGGAGACAAATTGGGCTAAAATCTTTCAGATCTGGGACACTGGATCAAAGGCAGAATGCAGGAAACTGCTGTTCCCCAGAGGGGCAGCCAAGGACTAGGAAAGTTAGAGGTGTGTGAAAAAATATGTCTATTCAATTCTATACCTAAACTCCCTTGAAAACTTTCATCTCAACAATGGAGGGAAAAAATAATTTATTAGATGTGTTCTTAAAGCTTGTTGCTGTGTTTGATGAAACACTAAATGCAATCATCTTGCAGCGATGGCCCTTGCACAGTTTTTACATTTCCCTGAACTCTTCCAGTTTCCTTGCTTGCACTCAGGTCTGAACTTGGCTGGCTGCTCAGGGACTGTGAGTGCAGGGTGAAGTTATGTCAGTGTGTAGTCTGGTTCCAGCTATACCCTGTTCTGTGTTTTTTGTGGTGTTTTACAACTTGGTTGGTTTGACTCAAGGGATTGACCTGCATGCAGATAACTTGAGCTAATTCTGCAGGGAAGATGTATGCTAAGCAGACTTTCTGAGATGAGGTGTGCCACTCTTAAGTAAGTAAGAACAAAAAGGCTGGTGGAGGTGAGCTAAAGGAGCCACAGTTACCTCTGCACCTGTAAAGATTGTGGGCGGCTCGGTAGACACAGCACTGCTAGAATTTCATTTTGAAGTCACCCTGTCACATAAACTACCCCCCAAAAATGTAGACATGCTTTGCAGGAATTTCATCAGCAGACATCAGTCAATACAAATGCAGTCTACCAAAGGGCTAGAATTGACCCTGGGTAGAAATAAATTGTGTGCGGATATCCAGGGATAGGTGAACACGGATATAAACTTACCTATTGCACAATGCATTTATTATCTCCATAAACCTCTTCAGCTGAAGAATTTAGTTTTCTGCACTATAAAGACACAGTGTGCAGGTATTTTGCTTCACTGGGGTAACTAGCTCTGGTGATTCTATTGGGCTTTAAAGAAGTATATGGAAGTGAGAAGGGAGGAGAGTTTTTGTGAAGGATGCCATGCTGGCTGAGGTGTGGTGAATGGGATTTTTGGATAGGGAGAATGATCCATCTGATTAATCCTTTCCCTTTCAGGAGATATACCCAACATTGTAAGAGTCCATAGATGCTCATCACATCCAGGCTCTGCTGCCTGTTTCTGCACTTACTTCTCTTTGCAGCCTATTGTGTTCTCAAATGAACCTGTGCCCTGAAAGCCCTTCCTGATCTTCAGTACCCAAGAGGCATGGACAAACAATCTCAGTCAAGCCAGGAGCCTTGGTCATCTTTAGACTGCAGGGCAAAGTCTTTTGGGTTTATAAAAGATTTAGGGAGCTCTCACCTTCATTCACATTCCCTGTCCTTTGTGCTGCTCCAGTAGGGGTGAGCAGATGAATGGGATGTCTATGGTTCATGGCATATACAACATTTATCATAGGGTGGGAATGTGTTCCTGATATGTAGATGTCTGAAAGAGACTCTCAGTTCTTTGGTTCTGTCTCTGCAGCCTGCTGACTTTTCTAAAACTGTGTTGATGGGAGTAGTATGAACTTCTGTGATCTGACAGTACATGGGATGGCAGCAAGACAAACTATTCCCATGGAGACAAGTTCCAAGAAGGCCAAGAGAACTACTAATATTAAATAACTGCATTGCATTGCATCTGTCTTTCTAGGATTGATTTATTACTAATAAAAAAATATTATGATCTTTCCTCCCATTGTTTCAAAGCAAAATGCTTAAAGGGCTAATAAAATCAGTATTTAGCTCACTTTTTATTTTGCATTTCAAAACTTCAAGCTTGGCATAAAAACATTACCTCTAGGGAGTGAAAATAGCCTTACCCAGCAGCTTCAAATACAATTATCTGAGTCATTCTTTCTTTCATTCCTTGCAAAATACTAAACTGGGGTAAAACTTCTTTTGGCTGTTAGACAAAAGGAAATTACAGCTGTCTGGAGTTCAAAAGAGTTGCAATAAAACTTGAGTTATGACAAAAATATACTGTTTGATACTAAACTCTCAGTTCACGAATAAAAAACTTTCTCTGCATGTTTGATACTGCTTATTTTTCCTAGACACATGTATTTCTGCAACATAAGATGCGTTTCCCTATCTCTGCATACGGAAGTGTTTTATTCTCATCTCCTTTCATACTTATGTTGTGGCTTTTTGTGAGACTATACCAATGTAAAGTAGATGAGAACTGGGTCCACTGAAATTATTTGCTTAGGGCAGTGGACAATGTTAAATACAAATATTCATCATGTGTGCATGTGTAATCACAACATTTGTTAATAATTTTCTGACTGTATTGCAGAAAGAAGTCACTCCATAAGCAGAATATACTTCATTGACTACCCTGGGTAAAAGGTAGATGAAGAATATTTAAGCAACTATTTACAAAGGATGAAGCAAGGAATTGCTAATGGTACTGCAATATTTGTTTTTAATTGAGCAAGTGCATGAGGGTTTCACTTTTGAATAGGATCTCAAGATTAACAGGTTGCTGTTCACATTTCACGTAGGCATATGTTGGCTATTGTGTTAATTCCAAAAATTTCTTTCATGTTTTAAATTATTCATTATGGCCCATAAAACAAGTTGAATCAAGGGGACCTAATTTCTTGTACATTGAATTTAGCTGTTCATCATATTTTCAGCAGTTTATAAATGGTGGAAGCTGCCCAAGCCCCTGGCATTGGTGCAGATACTCCAGCAAATGCTGTGCCCTTGTGGGGCTGAGGGCTGTGGAATTCACAGTGCCAGACCAGGCCAGTAACCCAGCAAACTCAGGGTGTATTGTTCCACCTATAAGTACTGAATTTTACAAACAAATGTCCAAACAACAGTCATCAAACAGCTATTTAACTACCTGCCCAGAGGCTAAATAGCTTTCTCTTGCCACTTCAATATATGCATGAGAGACTGATACCTAAAATTTTGAACTTAGAGCTTGGAATATTTTAATTAGCCATAAGAGCACACTCTGCGCTTCGGATTCAAATACATGTTGTGCTAATTGGCTCCTCACAGCGGGAAAACAATATTTAGCTTCAAGCATGTCCACTAAATGTTGCTCTCTTGATTCTGTTGGCTTTCCCTTTATCATTTTGTAGTTTAGTATGAGTATTGTACTGTGCTCTGCTGACTACTGTAAGCATAGTCTCTGTCACTTGCATTTGCCACCTTCTCTAAGGTTGTCTTTTTCCTGGCTATTTGTCTTTCCCCTGATGAGACAGTCCCAATCTCTGGAGTTTTTCTTGAAAGTGGTTTCTTAGCCCATAGAGTCGATCAGTGGTCACCCTCATCTCCCTCATCACCCAGTTGTGGGCTCCTGGGTTTCTGCCGTGTACTCCCAGGTGTTGGTTGAACTGAACAAAATACAGTGTACAAGGTAAGAACATTCATGAGTAATGACTTTACTCCTTCCCATTCCTGTATCTCCGTCTATTCTTAGCTAAATAAAATACTACTACTACTACTACTACTACTACTACTACTACTACTAGCAATAACAAAATCTTTGCTGCCCCTTAAGCCTAATTCAAAGCCTCTCAACTTTCTACCCACCAAGGTTTTACATTTTAAAATAAAATCTTTGTATCTTTGTTGGTTTTTATTTGTTTGTCCCCCCCACTTTTTTTTTTTAATTTTAATTTTTATTTTCAGCACCTTTCTGGATGCTTTTCCAATTAAAATAAATTGTTCTAGTTTGAATTTAACATTATTGTTTAGATATTAAACTAATATTTGACACATTATTTGAATGTGTATTTTACAAATATATAATTTAAAGCTGTGTAAAATATTTTTTTTCTTAAAATTTTTCTGTCTCTTTCTAGTAGGCAATCCTGTTTTGATTGAGTTTTTCAATGTGCCTAATATATATGTACCTAATTTTTTATGCCTGGCCCTGTGCTTGGCCACCTGTAGCTTTCCAGCCCCAATGTCCACATAACTTCCCTTCATCTCAGTTGACTGTAAGCCCCCACCAGCATTCAGCCCAAACCTCAGGCTTACATTTTCTCAATATGGAGCAAATTGCTTGAACTACCTGGCCACCAGGTCTCTACAGAGCTGTGTAGAAATAAAACAGTAGTGCACAACAAGGGGTATTTATTTAAAAATATATTGCCTTATTCATAATTTGATTTGATAGAATAATGCTGGGATAAACAAAAAAGATGGAAAAATTAGTGTACCAGGGATACAAAATGCTGGAGATATAAATTTTCCATGAACACAACACTTCAAAAATAGAGCAATATTATAAAAGGTTTCCTACCCAAACTAGGGAAGCTGCTGTGTGCAGGCAGTGTTCAGCAGACTGCCTGACAGAAATACATTACTATTTCCATGACTGTGTTCTACTAAAGATTAAATGTAAGCCTTTCAAAACATCATTAAATGCTACGTTATTTTTTACTTTTAATGAGCCTATTGTAGCCTCAGAGCAGAGAGAAGACGTTCTTGCTAGATATCCTCATTATATTTTCGGTAATAACTGATATTCCCAGTGCAGTTTTCCCTCTAAAAACTCCTCCCAAGTCACTTGGTCCACGATGTTATTGTAAAAGAAAGACATTAGAATGCGTAAATCAGTGTCTAATCATGGCTAAACCTAATGTTAGCACAATTGGGCCAGCAGCCACAACAGATACGTCTGGATTGGAATTAAATATTTCAAGGGGCTTTATTTGGCATGTCTACCATGATAGAAACTCACAGATTAAGCATCCAAATAGTTGGGCAGAAACTGGTTATGTTTAATTCACTGACTCAAACGTGGCCTGTTTTATATATGTATAAAAATAGGAAATCTGATAAAGAATTTTTGCTCTAGAATTGCTGATTTTGTAACTAACTTTTTGTCTGAGGTCTGCATGTTTCCAGAACACAGCAAGTTACCAGGAATTCCAAGTTTAATTGGCAAAATTAATTGGTAGCAACAGTGAGGCTACTCAAGACTCAAGCTCTATATTTATGTATTTGTACTTAAAAGTAGTTTGAGTGGCCTTGTGCTTCTTACTATAATTAACAGGTTGTGAATGCTCTTCAGACCACTAATAAAATAAAATAAAATAAGACCCTTTCTGTTTGGAAAAAGCCAAGAAACAATACCTTGAATAAAACAAAATGGAAGCTAAATTGTGCCTTTCATATTAAGAGTTTTGAACATGATGATGAAAAAAGCTTTGTGCTAGCAAGCAAGGATAAAACTCAGGAAAATTAAAAAAATTGGGTTAAACTAGAAAGCCTTTATTAGTTCTCAGAAAATTCCTGCATTGGTTTAATGGCTGAACATTCTAGGGGGAATACATGTATCGATTCCTTTTCTAGTCCCTGCAATGTCCTCTACTGTAATTAGTTCCCTTTATGTCTAACAGAGCCTGATAGGCAGATCCAAAATGGAGCTTGTATCTGAGTCATGCTATATGCTGCTGGAAAACACAACGAAAAAACCCAAAACATGAGAAAATTTAACTCAAATGAACAACTCCCTTTTGATTGTTTTTTAAAATCTTTGTCATTGCATAAGTCATCTTTTTGTTTAATATAACGTAATTTGTTACACATAAGCAAAACCCTTGGAACATCATTGTCTTTAGCAGAGAACAAACATGGATAATGAGGCAGAAAACTATGTGAGCACCCAAAACATGGATTCATTGCCTAAGCTGTCTTTTAAACTGCTTATGAAAGTAGTGGTTAGTCTGTAGCCAAATGCTTCACATGCCCCATCAGAATTAGAGGGCACTTTTCTTGCTCTGAGCTTTCTAAGATCTTAATACCACAAAAATTCAGAAGTGGGTTCTTAAGAAAGGCCCAAGTGCCTGGAATGATTCCCACAGTTTTCCCTCTGTGATGATTCCCTTTTTATAATCCAGTGTTTTGGCTGATACTATAAATCAATGCAAAAAAAATACAATGAACTTTCTTAAAGGATATGAATTAATTGTTCCTTGACAAATTTTGGGTTAAAAATCAATTGTAAAACTTTAGTAACTGAAGAAAAACAGATCAGGCAAGATGAAGCCTACAAAAAGATTTCTTGAAAAGCTTTTCTGCAGGGTGTGGTGGCTTGGGAGCAGCAAATTCCCAGACACAGCAAAATGAAGCCATATGTGAGTTAGGTGAAATATAAACCTGGAAAGACACAGTGTCAGCTCTGAAGCACAGAAAAATTAGGTGGTTCTGCTTTCACAGGGAAATCTGAAGCTTGGGTTTACATTTAATGAGAGGTAAATTTAGACAAAATAGCTGACCTAAGGAGTTTTTCAGTTTTGAAGAGAAGTCCTGAGACTCAGGAGAAAGACCCTGGGAGACAGAGACCGAAAAGAGCACTCTTGGTGCAATGGCAGGAACACCTCTAGGAAATTGTAGATAGTAGCATGTTTAGTGGCTATACATTTAATAAGCAGCAAGAACCAGCTCAAGTTGCAAGAAGTTGGAGACCAACTTCCTTGAGCACCTGGAGCTTGGGGGTCAGGCACAGGGAGGGGTCTCGCTTGTGGAGGAGCCGGTCAGCAGTACCATACTCAGGGCTGGGGAATGGCATCCATCCTGTCAGGATTGCGGGGACCTGACACAGGGGAAATCATAAAGAAATAGACCCACAGACATAAGAGTGAATGTCAAAGACACAACCATGGCTCTAAAGCAGCTCCAGCTGTGCAAACGCAGTACCAGGATGGCCACCAGCCACCCCAGCCACATCTGAATGTGACACCAGTATGGCCTCAGCCCTTGCTCTTACATCTATGGGAGAGATGTTCAGAGGCATAGCTGAGAGGGCAGCTACAAGCATACAGTAACAGCAGGTAAATTCAGAAGTAACCATATGGCAACTATCTCTATGCAAGTCACATTTTCCACACTGCTGGGGATTTTAGATTTGAGACTCCCACTGACTCTGAAAGAGAAATAAATGGATCTTGTTTTGTTTTCTGCAAATGCTGCATTTTCCACAGCCATTTTATTTGACAGGCCAGTGGCCTCCCTCAGGTATGCATCTCTTACATAGTCAGGTGATTTTCTGCAAACAGGGCTGCGAGACATAAATGGGTATGAAGTGGACCCTTGCCTTTTACAGCGACAGGTGTCACTGGATGTCTAGTTGATGGCCCCTTTTTAGGTCCTCAAGTAGTTTTAATGAGCATGATTACATCCTTTAATTTATAAGACCTGCTGAACTATGCAAGTCTATATGAAAGAGAAACACAGAGCTCTGGGGTGTTTGCTCTGAGTAGCCTCCTAGGAAAAATATTATTTGGAGTAATTTGCAGGGCGGGCTGTTGTGCTTAGAAGAGGGTATGAGGAAGTGAATAGTCCTGATTTGGACAAATGATCAATAACATTAATTTCAGTAGACCAGTAGGCTTTTGAAAGAGCTATGATAACTTAGAACAAGGTTTTCTTTTAATGTTTTATTCTTCTAACACCTTACTAGTCACCATGCTGATATTGAGCATGATAGAAAATTTCTTGCCCTACACAAGGTATATCCCCATGTATAGCCTCATCCAGACTCCTTTTGTGGAGGTCTGCCTGGGTGCCAGGACCCACTTGTAGCTTAAGGACAGAAATAATTTATATATGGTACATATGTATTAAGTTACGCTGATTTAATATTTCACACCTTGTAGTTTACATGACAAATCTGGCATCTTTTTCTTCATACCTAATATTTGCGGAAAGATTGTAATTGTGTATTACCTAGATGGTCACGTACACTTTCTGCATGCAGCCCAGCAGACATGGCCAGAGTGGCACTGATCAATTGTGTACAACAAGATGAGAGTAGCGCTTTATGATTGCTGCTCCCCAAGCCTCACATCCAGACCCTGCAGTTCTCCTCCCAGTTTATTGAGCTGTAGCTAAAACTAAGCTTACATTGAGCACTTAAGAGAAAAACTTTGAGCAATTTAAAACTATGGATGGGAATTAATTTGTTAGAATAAACTGACATTGAAAATCAGCACAAAGATGATGTCAGTGTGACAGAGGGAACTCAATCACTGTGACTCTGTGTGTGTGTGTGTGTGTGTCTGTGTGTGTGTGTGTGTGTTCACACAAATTTGTCCCACTGCATCCACAAAGCTTCAGGTAAAGACCTTTTAGCTTATAACCAGGTTTTATATTTAGTATTTGAGTGTAAGGACTGCCTTTCTCTGAAATATCTTTCCCATTTCACATATTTTTATTTCAGAAGATACCTTCTCCTTTTTTTTGGTGAATGGTAGACCTCTGTTCTAAGAAAAAAGTGATACTGTAAAGAAGCAGAAAGCATCTGCAACTATACTGATCCGTGAGGAAACTTGGAAAACACATACTTGATAACACTGCAACTTAGCTTTTGTAAGACTGACATATGTGAGGATTCTCAGGAGACCAGCAAGGGGAATTTTTTTTTCTTCAGGAATTCAGAAATTAAACTGAAAGGGCAGACTACTTAGTAACACATCCTGTTGAGCAAAATGCCTTAGAGTGTTGACAGATTGTCAGTACTAAGTTTTGCAACATTTGACTGAATTTTGCAGTGAGTTTATTAAAGTGATTTAGTGCAGTGCAAGCAAGTGCAATATGCGTTCCACCCATTTTGATTAAAACAAGGCAGAACACTGGAAAGATGCCAGGAAAAAAATTTAGTAATCCATTCATATCTCTTGAGAAATTTTCTACAAATACTTGCCTGCTTCATGAATGATGGGACATGCTGAGAACAAAAAAGTAAATAGTAATTGAGCAGGCAGCATAAAAAAACCTCTCCTTGTTTGTATTTAGGATTTCACAGTATGAGTATGTGGAAATAGCTGCTGACAAATGTTTCCCTGGGGAACTAGACCCAGCATTGTTGTATTAGGTCAGCTAAGCAGGGAGGCTGTTGTATGTCCTTGTAAGGGTCTAGCAGGGCAAGCAATGGCAATGCCCTTCTTTGCCAAATCACCTCGGCTAACTTTAGTAAAGATTGCAGCATAATGGCATGAAAAATCCCCTCCAGCTGTACCAGTAAATAACAAAATGGAAAATGAAACCCTGTTAACAGCAACCTGATTGTGTTTCAGCTAACTGGATGATTTACTGCGTAGAGGTTAGAGGCTTTGTCAGTAGTTCAGTTACCAGACCTGATGCATGGGTATCCGCTGGAATCACCAAGGCTAAAGTGAGCCTGTTGCAAAGAATGAGCAGTTAAGAGACTATGTTCAGGCTGCAGCTGTATGACAAGTGGCTTCTTAGAGCTAAATCACATACTATTAGTGCTGACCTACAATCTTTTGTCTTGTCAGCTGCTGGCAGAGTATCTTGATCTCGTTCTACCTGTCTCTGACAAATACCCTAGCTTCCTAGCCTTATTTTCCTTTGGCAGCCCATATAGACTTTGATATGTCAATAGAATATTTTTACATTGAGTGCTTATGAGAGATGAAAGCATGTTTTTAGCTGAGCAAACAGTGCCACACTTGGTTCTAAAACATTTCTCTATATCAATGTTCTTGCCATTCTGACAAGAAGAAATATCAGCCTGTGAGGATTTTGACACATATCACACTCTGTATACTTCTGGTTGTTATCCATTTAAGATGTACAAAAGCTTATTGAAAGGATGTTTTTATTAAGTGTAGAAAATATCATCCTTCTGCAATATCACTGCAGGTTGCAATACAATCAGGATTTGAATTTGTTTTGATTATGGCTTTACATTGCCACTGGTTGGAGGGAAGATTTTGTGAAACTGTCAGCATCCAAAACTGTCAGGGGAGCCAGGTTGAGGATATAACAAGGCATATATATTCAAATAGGATGCTTCAGAAGCAGAATAGCTGGCTTGTGCAACATATAGATGAAACTCAGCTGCTAAGCCTGTCTTGATGGGCCAGGAAAAACTGTGGCTTTGTGGGGGAAATGTGGAAGTGGCAAATGCTTAGCACTGGGGCCCATGTAGCATTTCTTCAGACTAGGAGTGGACCCAAGCTAAGAAGCCCTGATGAAAAGTAGACTAATTTTTTTGATATTACACTGTATCGATGCAGTTATACTATTTCACTAAACCACTACCACTACATCAGAGATCACTGGGACATTAATTTACCAGCAAGTGCATAGAGCTATCCTGGGTTAATTTATGTGGTATACACTTGCCAGAGTGGCTTTTTAATAACTCCTCAAGGCACAGTCCACTGCTTATTTCTGCATGTGTGAGATGTGAGATGATAAGACTATTCATAGCACGTTGGTCTTTCTGGGACATATCTTCTGTAGATCTCCTTCTCTTTCTTTATACTTCCCTGTAACAACAGCAACATGAGGTCACACAGCTGTATGTCTGTTTTGCAGACAGTATTTTGAACAAGTGTACAGCACATGCGTTTGAGCTGCTGGTTTGTCAAGTGGTGTCACACCATGAGGTTTATCTAATATCGTGCCTTTGACAGTACTTTACTGCCTGACCTTAGGCAAGCCATCAGATCCTCCATTGATGAGTTTACCTCGTCATTCTTGACACCTGAGATTTGGTGAAGAGTTCTTCAGAAGTGAAAGCACTTAATGGTATTAACTGGTATGTATACACCAATGAGAAACAAGTATAATGATCTAGCTATGTCTAGATTCTATAATCTTTATTCACCCTAATTAGCCACTAAACTGGAATAGTCCATTGTTACCAGTACTCCAAAAGACTGATAGAATATGTTAATTTATGCTGGAAATAGGCATTTTAAGAAAGCTAAATATTCTTGTGAAAGACAATGAAGTTCACATCCCAAGCCACTTACTACAAGCCTACAAATACAGTAATGTTTATGCAGTGTAATGTGTAAATGCAACAAAGGTGTTACTTAGGATTAAAAAATACCATACATCTCTAAAGCATGGGCAAAATGTGGGATTCGTACCCCTCTGCAAATGAGATTTGGAGGTCGTGCTGTATTTTATTCTATTGAGTGACTTTCCTTACTTTTCCCCTTCTCACGCATAATATTCTATGTATTCTTTTTCTAAACATAGGGTGTTGGACTCCAGACATAACTGTAAAAAATCTGTCAGCTCAGTTCAAGTCAGATAATGCCCTTAGCTACTTCTATTTTCCAATATGTCACAAATGACCACTCATTTTTTGACAGAGGTGTCTGAATCGGAGTATGCCCAGCTTCCTGCTGGTAGCAATTAAAATTATCCACCACCCATGGGTAGATTTGAATTAAAGAATCAGCAGAAAAATGACTCTTGTAGCCAGCTAGGTCATGCATCAATAGCAAGGTATAAGCAAAGACGGCACTAGACGGTGAACTGCATACTACAAAAGTGTGAATGAAAAAGGAATTCTAACCTCAATGCTACGTGAATAATGGAGAAATATTGCCACTGACATAAATAGAGGCTAGTGCAATGCAAGCAGAAAAGTGACACAGATGGTAACGACATCTCTAACATCTGGGAAAAGAAATGGAAGGGCCAGGTAAAGCACTGGGGATGCCAGCAAGGTAATTCCTAATTCTGAGAATAGCAAGGATCCTCCAAATAGTGATGAAGACATCATTTGCAACTGACAGAGATTTCAAGACAGGACATATCTAAAAGTCCTGTACTGCCCTTAGCTGATTTCAGTAAGTTTCATGAGTGAACATAATGGCAAATGGTCATGAAAATATATTTTTAAAAATTCTGCTACAAATCAGTGTTTAGACATGACAGAAACAGAAGATGAGCAATTCATATCAGTCCAGCTCTTGAGATTTCCAAACTGATTTGTGGTCCCTCAACTGGTCCTGCAGCACTTTCTCTCTGCCTGTGGAGAACAGGATTGGAAAGGTTTCACCTCATGGCAGATAACACTAAAGACAGATCACAGAATTATATCATAGAGTCATATAATGGTTTGGGTTGGAAGGGACCTTAAAGATCATTTAGCTCCAACCCCTCTGTTGTGGACAGAGACACATTTTACCAGACCAGGTTGCTCAGAACCCCATCCAACAAGTAATATTACTTGCCTATTGCTGGAACCCCTGAACAAGCATTGGTATTACAGCATGATCTTATCCTGTGGAAGAGCATGACAACTGTGCTCTGCCAATGCAATTTGTTCCTACTTCTACCTCTCTAAAAATGAGCATATTTTTCTTCATCTATTTAGATGGTTCAGGGTCAAATTAAGAAAAAAATCTGTTCAGATTATTTTTATCAAAGTAATTTTACTGGAAACTGCAGGATCTTCAAAGATCTTTATGGCAAAATAAAAATCAGTGAAGGAAATGTTATTAAAAGTTAGCATGAACTTTTAATTGTGCACAGTATTTTATTGCCTTGTATATTCTTTCCCAGTAAAATTTATGCCTCTAAGTAAACATGTATGTTCTGCAGAGACCATAACAAAACAATTCTATTCTAAGACTGGTGGTAATTCTAATTTTAAGAGGAAAAAACCAACCAAACAAAAAACAACAACAAAAAAAGCTCCAGGTAATATCTGGGCCAAACTTAAGATTATTGATATGTATCTAGACATCTATACTTCATGCATATTAAAAAAACCCAAACATATCTCTGCATGTCCTAGCTCCTCATGCCCACTGGCATCTGCATTTGGATGCTGTAATCCAAATGCCCATATTCCTTCAAAAGTCAGGAGGAAGAGAGAGATGGCACTAGAATGCCATTGATTTATCTCCTTTTTACATTTGCTGTGAGCTGCAGACAGCATGCCTTGGCTGGGTACCTGGGATTTATACAGGTAAAATTAAATTCAGTAAATCTTGATTTTGATGTCTGATAGTACTGATGCAAAATTTTGCACTACATTCATAGAAAAACATTAAATGAAGAAAAGTATAGTTTTTAATGATTATTGAAAGTAATTAATATTCTAAAATAAGAATTTATTCATCATATTAATATTCTTTATTTTATTGTATTATTATATGTGCTTTTCTGCTTGCTAATTTATTCTGCCAGAAAGCCACTGGAGTGCTTGAAGTTCAATATCATGTTTTTTAACTCATTTTCATATTTGGAAAACTCATCTATAATGGTAGAACAACATTGAAACTTTAGGAGTAAAAAACTTATGCACTCATCTCTAAAAGATTTGGTTGGTTACTATTTTAGTTGGTCTCATATTTCATCATCCAGTTTCCTTACTTGGACTTTCACACGGCTGAAAAAGAAGTTAATTACATAATGGTTTCATAAGGATCTGCCATGAAAAAATTATAGATGGAAGATTGCTATTTTATGGTTATTTATTAGTAACGCTTTAAGTTGTAAGCATAAAAAATGCTTAGTGTCTCTGCAATCTATCATCCAAGTTGTGCTCAAGAGCACAGTGATCGAAAAGCTGTGCATAGCATGGCAATTACAATTGCGATTTTCCAAGAAAAACTTCAAGGCAGTTTGGGTAATCACTATGACTGAACTAAAAACTGGGAAAATGAGGAAAACCCCCTCTCTTCATTCCTAGAGGAAACACGGCATTCCTACGGCTCATCCACACTGAACTCCCTTGCTCCCAGTGTGTACTTGTGCCAGACAGCCACAGGTAATGGGACAAAGACTGAAGAGATAGCTCTGGAAAGGTTTGATTATCCAGTCCATGGGGTATGCACCAAATCCCACCTAGGTTAGTGACTGACAGACTGATGAGATCTGGTTTGCCATGGCCCTGTGCCTCATGAGACCCAGGTGAGGCTGAGGGATCGAAGCCTGAGCTCTCTCCTGCCCAGCTCACCATAACCACCTTTATGAACAGTGGTATCTCACAGCTTTGGGAGTCAGGAACTTGTGGTTCAAGACTACAGGAACCTATGGTTTCTCTCTCTCTCTCTCTCTCTCTCTCTCTCTCTCTCTCTCTCTGTATGGAATGCAGAAGCCTTATTTTACTAGAAAACCAGGCTACAAAGTCTAAGCATCAGGCATCAATATCCCATTATTTAAATTAACTGAGCTAAGCAATCTTTATCAGTGCTAATATAAGAAGGGTAGCAAAGCTGATGGCAGTCCAAAGCTGGGCATACTTTGAACCTCTCCACTAGCCTCTAGAGTCACCAACAGTTAGGGTTTTTAAGACTCCAGTGGCACAACATGATCCTAATGCTGTCATACCCAGACTGGCATCAGAAGAACAAAAAAAATCTCACCTTAATGCTTTGCTTTTCTCTTCATAGTTCTGCTCTCTAACGCAGCAATGAAAAAGAGAAATGCTAAGAATTTAGCATTTTTCTTGTTGAGGAGATAATTGACTTTTTTTATTGGGATCTGAAACAAAAGTTTTATCCAGATTGTGTAACAGTTCAGGAAGCGCCTGTGTGAATGCTATGAGTGAATGCTAAAAGATATGCTAAAAGAATGCTAAAAGATGCTGTTACATGTTCACGGATAAATCTATTGTATTAACAATATGACCCAAATATACCCTTGAAGAATTAACTCCAACAAATAATAAGCTCTAAAGTGAAACTGTAGTTAGAAGGCAATACAGATCTGATGCAGAAAACAAAGTGTAACAAAGCTAACCTCTTAACACAGATTTATAGTATAAGTGTGTTCTGCTGTTTGCTGACTGAAATAAAAATTGCAAATGAGGTCCAAAATTCATTTACTCATATCCATTAGCAGATGGTATTGCTAAACAAAATTGTTTACAGGGAGGAAGGAGATTTCTGCTAACTTTTGTATCTTGAGATACATGTTCCTTGTCAGGCAAAGCAGCCATCATCATGATCTGCAGAGAAGTAATGCGCATGTTACTATTTCTATAAATGGAGCACTGTAGACAGCAGAGCTCATCTTGTTCCACCTGCGGGAAGTGGTGTTGTGAGTTAACAGGAGACATATTATGAGCCAAACTGTAATCAGCTACATTAGCTCAACCCTACTGATTTCAATGAGGCTTAACAGGTGTAAATGAGGACAGACTTGCCCCTACCTAAGAGTTCTTCATGTCAGATAGAACAAGAATGAAAAGCCCTTAGAAGTTTCTATCTTATTCTCATGGTAAATTTTTTAAAGTGTATATGTACAAGACTGTTATGAAAAGCAGGAGTGTGGCTAGTCTTGTGAGATAATATTGTCACAATACTTACTAAATAAGGAAGTACAGATGATTGCCTGTACTTTGGAGTTAAAGGGCATGGTCTTGAAAGTTTGGATTGAAATTTTGCATTATGGGGCAAGGAAAACTGAACATAATTCTGTCATAGGCCATTCAGTTTAGGAGAATATAAAAAAAAAAATCCTATAAAAAAGTCCAAATATATTTCTTGCTTTTTCCAAGGAAACAACTTCTGTGCCTTGCAAAGATAAAACTTCTGCCTGCAAGTGGGATACAGAAGCTGAATGTCAAAGGGTAAATTCCATGAGAGATGACAAGCGCTGATGGGCTTGAATTTGCACAATCAGCAGCATTCAGCCTCCCTAGGGGAGGTAACATGGGGAGTTAAGGGAAGGAGGAAGAGAAAATGAGTTCAGACTGTCATCCCAGGAGGAAATCTTGGTAAAAATGTTCAGAATTCAGAGTTTGCTAATGAAAATAGCTGAAATGCCTTAAAATATTTATTTGGTGAGTTTGTTAATGAAGAATGGACCAGTCCCTTCAAGTTCTTATTTTGCAAAAAGAGGAGCTGGGTGTGGTGGGTTATAACACAGGGAGAATTATTGTTGATTCATTTTTTTCTTTCTTTGTTTTAGAAAAACAGGCCTTAAGGAATGCTAGAAAGAAAAAGTTGATGAACTAGGAAAAAAGAGAAGGATGTGATTTGTCATAGGGTTAAGCATCTACTCGAAAATGCAGCAGCACACAGCTGGCTGTTATATCTCCTGTGCTATATGAATTACACAAGAAGAGAATCTGCTAAGAGCTTGTCTCATGTGAATTTGAGGCTTAAGAACTATCCCTGAATATCTCTTGAACTAAAGGTATCTCTACATGATAGAAATACCTTCAGTAAGAAGGGGGTAATGAATTTCAAGTATGGTAATGAAGCACTGCACATTATAGCTCACAGAAAGAAAGAGAGAAAGAGAGAAAGAAAGAGAGAAAGAAAGAGAGAAAGAAAGAGAGAAAGAGAGAGAGAAAGAAAGAAAGAAAGAAACTGCAGCTCAGCTCCCTGAGGAGAGCAGTTGTGGGCACTCCTTTACAAACATATCCTGGTCCCCTTAAACTAGTCTAAAATATCAGATTGGCACATACTAGCATGTATACAGCTGTGTATACTTGAGCATATACACACACGCCTTCCCACACACAAAGGATAACTGCAACAAAAGCAGAAGATAAACATAAATAATCCTATCAGAACAACTAGTTGCTTAGGCTGCTTTTACCTCTGCTTCTATGCAGTCTGGGAGCACAATACAGGAAGTTGCTTTAAATATGAATATAATTTCTCTACCATGCTATTCTTCCTCCAGCTCAGATCAGATCAGGGGAAGTAGATGTGATACAGATCCCAGGTATAGGATAAAAACTAGTAGCTATGTCAGCTACTACCCAACCAAAGTTCAGAAGCAGGAAAGTCCAGTCTTATTAAAGGAGAAAGGACTGTGAATGTGTTACAAAAGAAATGCAGTCACATGCAGTGCTGGTGTTCTGCAGAAAGCTGGCTTTTACAGGGACAGATACTATCTTCCAGCAGAGTTTTAGAGTGTTTTCTCTCCTTCCAGAGTTTTTTAATGCAGCAGCTAACAAAGTAGTTACCATCAGGCAAGGTCCAGACACCTCTCCCATGGCAGGTCTAGCCAAGGTCAGGGCTGTGAGCCTTCCCACAGCTCATTGCACTGCAGTGGAAGCTGGAAGCCTCCGTTTCTCCCGAGATGTTTCAGTGAGGCAACTGGTGTACGTTCATTACCTTTTTGTCAATATGCACCTTTGGACTGCTGCAGATGTAATCTTGCTCTCAGCTTGGTTCAGACAACTGGTGTCCCCTGTGCTTCAAAGGCAGCCTGGATCTGATTTTTCCCAGATGTATAACCAGAGCTGCTTTCAGATGGTATCAGCCTGTCCCCCACCGGGACAGTACTGTAGGATCAGACTCTTGACACAAGTGACAACTGAAAAGAAAACACTGCCAATAGGGAAAGACAGGAATCGTAAGCCTTGCACAATATTCGTTTGGCCTATTCTGTGAGGGGGAAGTGGGCCAAAATGGGAAGATGGGAATTCTTCATTCTCAAGAATACTAGACACAGGGAATCAAGAGGAGGCTCTCATTTTTATTATTGGGAGGGAGAAACAAATATTCCATAGCATGGAAATTACTGCCTGCTGCTCAACAATTTAAGGGTATATCAGTGTTATTAGCTTGTCACAAAATTGAGGGAATTGAATTATAGTTGTAAAAACATCACCTTGATGTTGTCTTGACAGAGGAATTTCTACCAGGGCTATTGCCTGGTGCCTCTTTGAAACCCATTCTTTTACAATTGAGCAGAAGGATGCAGATAATATGGACAGGAAACACTGAAAAGGGGATCATCTTAAATAGAGAATGATTTTAAATTACCATTTTTATTATCCTATAAATATAGGAGAAAATATGCTTCAGTTGTAAAAGGATCATGGGAAAACATAACTTCTGGACAATATATTGTATTGATGATATGCATGTGGGGAGAGCAACCCTGGTTTTACAGAATACCTTTAAAGATATCAAGAGAACTGCTTAATAAATAAATCCAGGTATTGCTAAAGAGAAATAATGAAGGAAAACATACATATTATTGTAATTACAAGAGGAGTAGCTGAAGAAAATTACAAAAGAGAGCTAATGTAGGGAATATATCCATAAAGGATCTAACATTGGATAGTCATGAAGATGTCTGACTATCTGAATGGAGCCCTAGAAGAGCTAAAAAAAACATGAAAGTGTATTTTATGGTGGAAATTTTCACAGAATATATGTGTGAGTGTAGCAATCAGCTCTGCCAGATACATTCCTCCATTTATTCACAAAGGATGCAGAGCACAGGACTGTCGTGATGAACATTTATAAATGTCCAGACAGATGGAAGGGCAGGTAAGAGCAGTGAATCTGTCCAGCTACAAGTCAGACAGAGCAAGCAGGAACTAAACACTTAGTGTGGTGTAGTAAGCTGGTAAAATCAACACCAGTATTCAGGAATTAATACTTCAGCAACACAGAATAAGCTAGAAACTATTTTTAATAACATTTATAATATTTAAATAATAAAAATATTTATTTTATAATATTTAATTTTTAATAAAAAAACTGTATGATGACAACGTAATAAAAATGTGTATTTCCTGCATTTCAGAAGATGTGAATTTTATTGAATGGCCCTATTCTTGAGACTTACAGGTGGAAGTCAAAACCACTTGCATATGTACCCGAAATGGGGATTCAGTAATTGAGTTCTCAGTTCAGTCATCAAAATCATATCTAGAAAACGACTAAAGAAATATGGTCTCAGTCTTTCTTGCTGGAATATATCAACCATCATATATCAAAACCTGGAAAATGACATTTTTATATTAATAGGGAGAAATACTTCTCTCTTAAATCAATGACTAAACTGACATTATTTACAAGTCCCACCCATAAGCAAATGAAGAATGGATTTTTTGTTGGGCTCTTTCTGTAAAAAAAGCAACACTGTTATTCTTGCATAGGCTTGCATTTTAATTCACCACTGTTGGTCAGAATAATTTTTATTGAGAGGAGTAAGAATTTCTATGATAATGCAAATGCCACATAAAGTCATATAGGCATTCAATATGACAGTACAAGGAATTGTATCCTTTTTTCTTAATTTCTTTGAGATACTCCTCTAGTTTTCTGGCATGGATGCTCATGTGTGAAGGCTCCAATGAAGCTCTGGAGTTAGATGAAGTCATCTGGAACATAAAGCAAGTCCAAAAAGCTGCTGGTGCTTCTCTCTGGAGTGGTAAACAAAACATGATAGGAGTTAATTGTAAGGAAAGGTAACACTGCTAGTAATGCTTCAGAGACAGGATGGGCGAGGGTACCATAGGCACTAAATCATTTTAGGATTAGAACCCTCTGATCTGTCTAAATAGTAATTAAAAAGAATTCTTAGGACGTGATTGTTGACAAAAATAAATGAAACACCCATCTACCTAAAAAAATGAACTTATATAGCATTTGATTGAATTGCCAGTACCTCTTCTTTCAACTTAAAAGCAGTGTATGGTTTGATGCTGCGCTGGAGGCTACTAAGGGGCAGGAAAAATAGTCAATCAGTACAAACTGAGGAAGATCCTTTAATCTAGTGGACAATGGGTCCTACAGGTCTATTTACTGCCAGGAGAAACCTGGAATGGCATCAGCTTTCCATTCTGTCAGGGAAGGAAAGTGCACTGCAGAAAATGAAAGAGTTTCATTAAATGTTCCCCTCCCTTTCACCCTGAGGAAAAGCACCCAGACTAGTCATTTTAAATAAGGAGGTTATTGGTAATTCAAATTCTCACATGATATGTGCTGTGTTGATCCGTGCTGAATGGGAAGATCTTTTAACAGAGATATATTTGTCTTCAATAACATGGTGAAGAAAGGCCTGAAAAATATTCACCTATTTATAAGAGTTTGCTTCTGAACAAAAGGCTGTTATTTCACCATGTACCTCTACAAACAGCAGAAGGCAATACTTGGGAAAAAAGCCCCACATCCACTCCCTGTCATTCCAGAACTACTTGTGAAGAGGCATTTTCCAAAATCAGCACAGCTGAGTTTTCTGTACATAAAATGTCTCCAAGATTGTTTTTTCTAATATTTTTTTTTAATTAGATGAGGTTCACTAGGTTTTCTCAGACCTTAAGAAACAGAAAGAAAGCCTGAGAAACTGCAAAAATAGGCTCTTAAGCTGGATTTTGAACCAGCAGGGAAGAACATCTGAGTTTAATAAGGGTTTGCTTGACATCAGCAGGAGTATTGGAAAGCCAGAGTATACAGGATTAGACCTCAAAATTAATGATGCAATGAAAAGGAAAAATGCATAATTTTAGGGAAGATAATTTTGATGATTGATTTTATAATTATTCATGGCACCTAATGTGAATTATCTAGATATTTTTCTTGATGGCATTTATTAATGCATTAAATTTTAAACTGCTCTGGAAGACAGTATAATACAGGCAGGAAACAGAGAGGTCAAAATCTTTCAAAAGAGGCTGAAAAATAAAGATGCTTCATGCAATTAAATGGTACATACAGAATCCAGCTACTGCTATGTCACTGTTTTAAGCCTACTTCCCTATTACAGGGCTGCTGCAACAATTTAGGATTGAGTTGTTATATCAGATATTTTATTTTCTTGTGGTATAATCTATCAATCAATCAATGAAACAATAAAAAAAAAATCCTTTCTAAGTGCAGGTTCCAAAAGAAAATTACTTAAAGTTGGCTTAAAATCCCCTTGTGCTGTATTCATGGCTGCTTTGCTTGTACAGTGCTTCAGGGACCCCACATTTGAGAAAGCATTCCTCCAGTGTGCTAATAGTTCAGACTTGCTTCCTTCCCACACTCAATATAGATTCTACTGCTTCTGAACCTGTAGGAGTTAAATTCTGATTTTATCATGGTCACAGCAGGTACTTGCACCCAAACCAAAACCTAGGTAGTTTTCTCACATGAAATGCTGCTCATTACACTATAAGAGATCAAAATTATTCATAGTGTGAATGGACTTGATGATTCTGAAGTCAGAGGGTTTTGCCTGATAAGAATTTAGTGGATGCTGTCAATTTTTTAGTGCAGAGACCTTATTCTGCCTTTGCTGTAAGGGAGCTACAGCAACTTTAGGACCTAAGGCAATCAGGGTTTCCTTACATCACCATTTCCAATGGGAAACACGGTTTATCAGTTTAGTGTGGTAAACAGAAAAACGTCTTCTGCACTCTTGTGCGTATCCAGCTCCCACTTTATCCTGCAGTAGCATTTTATCTTCAAGCAGTGGAGGATTAGGAAACGCTGAATACTAAGGACAGTACATTTGATGTTAAGGGATTTTCATTTCCCATATTGCTCCATGGAACAATACGAACACATCTACATCAGGTGAATGTGATGATTTGTATGCTATCCCATGGAAGAAGGAGGTTAATAAGACAAATCCCACTTAGAAGTCCAGACATTCCCATAGACTATAGCTTTGTGAAACATGATGCAATCTCATTAATCTTTATGATTTTTATGGATGTTCAAAAAATGCAATGTTTTCAGTAGTAAAATGTGTGATTTTCTTGAACATATCCCTGATGCTAAACACAGCACTGTTTGTTCCATGACAGCAGCACTGGCAGGACAGCTTTTGCAGGGACAGTCTGGTTTGGCTGAGCTTCGTGCTCAGAAAAGCCTGTTCCTGCTGCAGCCACGTGCTTGAAAACTTTTTCAATATCTGATTGGCTGAGTTCAGAAGAATTAACTCACTCTTACTCTTCCCTTTGTGAATGGGTATGAGGAGTAAAGCTCTGAAAACCTCTCAAAAATTTTAAGTCCCTTGCAAAAAACACAGAAAAACTGAAATTTCTTCTCAACAATAGCAGATAACTAATCTCTTCTGCTAAGTAGCAGTAAATAGTGCGTAGTTTGGGTAGACATTTGGAATGTTACTTGGGAAGAGTCTGGGAGATCTACATAGCTGCAGAGTAATAACCCAACAATCCAAACTCAAGTTAAGCCCATTTTGCCACATGACCCAGCTGCTTTGCATGCCCTGATCTCCCTATAAAGACTGAGTAGCAGCATGTGATTTTTGCACTGGCTCAGGGCTTCTTCAGCTGTGTGTGGCACAGCACTGCTGCATGAGCTGGCACTAAACGCGACTCCTTTCGAAACCCGGTGGAAGCTGCGAGGCAGGAGGGAACCATGGCTGCTTGCAAACCCACAGCTCACCCAGCTGCTCCTTCCTTACTCTCCAGTCTGATCCAGCACACAAGGCAACCATGCCTTCCAATACACTCCTCCAGTCATCACTGCCTAGGGAGGATTTCGTACAGAGCTCTCAGGCTTTTGAGTCTCTGTTTAGTTACAACCTGCCTGTCACTTCAAGGGGCCCTGGACAGGCAGCATCCAGCCAGTGAAATGGCTGCCCAGTGACCCAAGCGAGATCATCAGCACTAAAAGTACATGATTTCAAGTCTCCTGTGCTACATTTCTTCAAGTATGTGTCATTACTCTTCCTTCTGCCCACGCTAAAAAGGAAGAGTGGTTTAAAGACTCTCACTTCAGCTGTTTATTAGCTGAGTTAACACAAACGTTTCATTTTGAGTGCTTGAGCAAAGTTTATCGTTTCTCTTCCAGGGAGGCTGACCTGAAACCTCTCTAACAACACTCTTGAGGAAGAGCATAGAAATGTTCTTAATAAAATCAATTCCACATAGCTATTAAAAATCACAATCTGTATGGCAATAGAAGCCAAGATAGAGACCTCATTATAACACTTTCTAGGCCTCTGTGTGTGTAATGCAATACAGTATAGCTTGCTTAGAATTGAAATTTCTTTTGACAGTGGTATTGCAATAGCAAATAGGACACAGAGAGGTATTAACCTTGGTGCTGCTTACAGCCTCTTCTGACCTAAAAATTAGAGATCAAATTCAGATGTGTTTTACTGTGTCACAAGGTAGAGCACTCTTACCTTGCTCATAGAACAAAAGATTGAGTTCACAATTGTTCTGCACTCGATGGATGCTCTTGCTGGCAAGAGAGATGCTAAAATCATGATTCCTCAGAATCTAAACTTGTATTCCAGTTAGCAAGATCATAAGCAAAACTTTAAAACTTTCCAATCCCTCTTTTCTCATATTAGTTGATGGCAGACAAGTCTAATTCTGTGGCCAGGATGGTCTAAATACATGTTTATAATAAATGTTTATTTTTCAATGCTAAGACACCATCAGGATGTTACAAGTCCTTTTTTTTTTTTTTTTTTTTTTTTTTTTTGGTTAGGTTTTATAAAGCATTCTCTAAAGAAGTGCTTTCTTCCCACAAGGAAACTCTGCAAGTTGTCCTTAGTTTGTTTCCTTTTATGTATTTCATGCACCCTGGATTAAGCAAAACAGCAGTCTGTATTTGCAGAGCAGCAGCCAAATTTGAAGTCATCTGCAACCCCAATATTCTATGATTAAAAATTATAGAGCTGATGTCTTAATCTAGATTTTAATAGATAGTGTGATGAGAGGTCTAATTGTGTTATCAGCTTTGAATTAATTTTCATTATCTTTCTCTCTTTTAATTAATAATTTTTCTCTCCTTCCTTTCTTGCGCTGAGAGTCCAGTAAGACCTAATGGGCACCAAGGAAGTGGGGAGAGGGGAGCAAAAATGAAACGTAGGGTTGAAGAAGCAACAATTTTCTCAAATAAGCGAGGCTGTTAGGAAGGATAGAATTCATCTTTTAAATTAATTACACACATTAAGAAAAAAGATAAAAAGGACTGGAGAGTGAGTGCCCTTTTGTGATCAGCCTAAACTTTATGAATCTTCCAATTTATACCTAGCATTACTCAATCCCTTCAAATCCCATTTTCAAATTTTAAACGGACTCTAAGAACGTGGGGCAGAGATTATGTTTTTAAATTTTTTTTGTCACTGCTTCAGAAAAATTGGTGAAAGGAATGAAAGGAAAGCACAACACTTGTCTCATACATATCTTAGAAAGAGATTGGTGATTGATTGTGACAATCTCTTTCTAACTGAAATATTTTGAGGCTCACCCAAACTTCATAAAGCAAACCCAGTTGAATTTTAGTTTGCACGAGGTCCCTTCCTTATCCAAAACTAGTGGCGAGTCTTAGGCCACACTGACCAAGACACTTTCCAGGTGCTTAGGAGCATTTTAGCTCTGGTCCAATACTTCTTGATCCAGATCCAAGCCTCAGTGCTACAGGGGCAAAGCCCCCAAATTGAGTAGTGATGGTGATTGGAGATACTTTTTTATTTGTGCTGACAAATGGTTTAGGATTTGAAGTATGAGATGTAATTATTTTTATTGTCCTCAGTTATCTACAGTATTAGAGTGTGTTGTGAATCTGAAAAATAGAGAGTGAACAAGGTACTCTGCAATCTCGTATTCTGATCTCCCAGTCAGATGTCCCTTTGTCACAACTGTATTATTAACTATTTAAAATTTCACTTCACTCATTTCAATTTTTCAATTCTTTTAATATTGAAAAACTTATTTGTGCAATTTGAAAGAATAATGTTTTGTAGAAAGAAACCAGAAATCTAATACTCTAAGCGCTACACAGATGTTGATGAATTCTGATGAAATAAGAAGACACTCACCTGGGTCACTGTAAAGATAAGTAAGAAGAACAACACTGGGTAATATCATGGATAATATCGTGGCAAGAATTGAAACACTGGCACAACTCCTCAGTGGAGCTGAGATTTCAGATCCAGTATCAACCAGAATTCAATCAGTAGCAAAAAAGATTGAGTCACTGAGACAGAGAACAGCATAATAGTATATGCCTAATAGGAAACCAGAATTAACAGTTTGAAACTGGCCTAATTAATATCGAGTGTACATTTCTCTCTGTCTTTTCCAAGTTTAACACAGTGTAAGCCAAAATGGCACTTCTGACAAAAATAATTTGATCCAAACAGAAATTCTATGAGCTCTGGAGGATTCAAAGCCAGAAGTGCACTCTGTGACTTTGAATGGGAGGTTTACTCTTGGCAGTGCTGGGTCATTTGGTAGGAGATCTGGCTACATGGTCAGAAGAAGCCTCGCCTCTCACTGTCTTGTTCTCAGGCTGCCACCTTTACACAGCTGTTTCAGAGATGAGAAACTATTTGTCAGGGTCTCTAAGGGTATTTCAAATGCTTCAAGTTCATATATATTGACATATATTCTCTGAAAATAACAAGTCCCATCTCCCACATAAAACCTGAGCAATTAGCTTACTCTGGCCTCGAGTTTGGGGCAGGCATCTCTGAAATCCAGCAGCATCCAGGGCGTGTAAGCAGAGGGAGATGGAAAACCCATTCACATGAGTCTGTGGTGGTTTGTTTTCATAGAATCATAGAATTGTTAAGGTTGGAAAAGATCTTTAAAATCATCAAGTTCAACAAACTATCCCAGCTCTATCAGTATGTTCAGCATTAAACCCTGCCCTCATGTGCCACATCCACGTGTTTTTTGAAGACTTCCAAGGATATGCCTCCACCATTTCCCTGAGCAGTCTGTTTCTATGTGTAGTTCTGGCATAGAGCAGAAATGGCCTTTCTCAAGGCCTTTGCTACCCAGACAAATCTCTCCCAAACAGCAAAACTGATAAACTTAGTGCTCTTCAGCTAAATTGCTGCAGTAGGTAACAAAAAATTGAAGATGGAAATAATGGTCAAAACAGGTTTGTTTCCATCTCCTTGACAGAAGAAAGGTGGTCCGATAAAGGCCTTGGTTAGTGGACTATCTTTTGGTGATAAATCTTCAAATCTGTGGTGATGATTGAAACAATGAGAGAACAGAGAGGGGGATTTCTTTCCTCTTCAGCCAAACCATAAGTTTAGTAAGAATTTCAAGAAAGCATTCAAAATCAGCAGAAAATAAACTGTTGAATTAGAATGCAATGAAAAGGACTTTTCACATCCCTCGAAAGGAGCAGTATTGGGACTGTGATGTAATTCACCTAAATAAAATACAACAGTCTAATTTACAAGGTTGGCTTACAAGATAAAAATGAAACAGGAGATGGAAAATACCTGTGTGTTTTCTTGTTCTACAGCAGCTGAAATACTGAGATGGATGAACATATCTGTATTATAAGACCAAGACAAGGATAGCCACTGAAAACAGTTATGTCTTCTCACACCAGGCTGAGGAATGGAGATGGATGGTCACAGCAGAGAGAAAGAGTAGTGGGAGTATTTCTGGACAGAATAGTTTCATTAGTGTGTGAGTTGTTTGGGGCAGGCTTTGCAAAGCAGAGTCTATTTGATATCTACCAAAACAAGTAAGTGAGCACACATTCCAATAAAGCTGAAAAGCTTTAGGCTTCAAGGACACTGAACGTTGACTTCTGAGTACCAAAGAGAAATGTTTGAGAGAAAGCCCTAGAGTAGAGTACAAGACAGAGCAAATGGTCAAAATAAATTGGTTTCCTTCTGTGGGAGAGAGGATTTAACTTCAGATGTAGTGTGTTATCCTAGGACTAGCCCTGGCTGTGTGAAACCACAAGCACTTCTAAATTACAAGTTGTCCTATTCATGGCTGCTCCCTGCCCTTGCATTTTCCTTGTCCACACCCCAGAGCCAGGGAGACAGTAAGTGAAAACAGAACATCTCCACTGTCAGCCTGGCAGGACAGCTATAAGAAATAAGGGCATTCTTGCACTTTTGTATGAGCACAAAAACAATAGAGTGTTTAATCTTTTAAATACTTTATTAGGCTAGATGAGTTTCTGTTAATAAAGGAACCCTCTCTCTCTCTCTCTCTCTCCTAACAGTTCTGCAGGAAATAATGGAAGCAAAGCACCACTGTGCACTCTCTGTAGGGCATAGGAAGTATGAGGGACTGTCTACGCTGCTTTGATGTCTCCTTTATATAAACAGTCATATTAATAAAGAATGTGCCCCCTTTTAACTACCCTGAAGCTGGTTTCTCATCTGAGAGGCTATAAATTATTTTTAGAGGTTAATTGTTATGCAAATCTGCTCATCATGGGGTTCCAGCACCCAGAGAAATGAGAAAACATTCCCTTCCTTGGTGACATAGGCTCATAGAGGACACCTTTTCATTTCTAAACCATGTGGAAAGGATTATGTGCCATATGTTTTCTCAAATGTATCACATACTAAATGCAAGAAAACAATATTAACTTGGTGTTAAGGTTTCACAATTACAACATAATTGTACATTAATGTGCCTGGGTTTTATATCCATATATTTCACAGTATGCATTTCAAAAATAGTGCCCAATCCTGTAAATTCTGCTCAGAACAGCTAACTCATAGGCAAGTATCACCTCTGACATCTGCAAATAAGACTTTCAGAATCAAATCACAAACAATAGATACATTTTAAGTGTATGCTTGAAAAGAACAATGGGGATTGCAAATTCTGTAGATCAAATAATGAAGATTACTAGATTTCAAAAGAGATTTTTATTTATATCTAAGAGAAAAGAGAAAAAAAATACATTAATTTCTTGTTAATTTCTCATTTTGTGTACTGTATGATTACCTTAGCAGGTGATCCAGTGGTAAATACACCTCTGGTGTGAATTTGTGTGATTGGACTGTGTATGTAACTACTAATGTGGATGGATAAAGAGATTTTTTTCCCAAAAAAATATTCATCAGCAAAAAAGGTGAAATCTCCACCAGTAAGTTTTAAGTAACAATAAATATAACTTTTGGCAAAAATGCACTTCATTCAAGTATTTTTTTTCCAAAAGTATCTCCAAAATGCTTTAAGTACTCAATTTATTCTTCCACCATCCTGTTCCAAAACCCAGTGTCTTGTAGGGAATAAATATCTTTGTAGTGCCAGTGCTGTGGTAAATCTCTGCAACTTAAAGACTTCTCTTAGCAGACCAAGAGTCCTACTTCCTACCTGACAGAGCAGATATTGGAGCTGGGCAACAAATTCCTCATAAAAAAATGGATACTACAATACTTGGTAGGGTCCAAACCAAGTTTGGTAGCTTCCCAAAAAGGGAGGCACCTAAAAAACCCCAAGTAGCAGTTTTTGAAAATGTGATCCATCATTAACACCTTTAAAATCTGTATTTTAAATCTGCAATTTATGTAACAGTGGATTCTGACAGCTACCTCTTTTTGAACTTAAAAATGATGAATCCTTCAGTATTAAGTATTGAAGTATTAAGCTGAATAATTTTTTATTTAGAAGACATTTGCTTATTGTTTTATAAGGCATGCAAATTGATATTTAAATGGTGTTTGGGAGCAGTAGGGAAGCAGAGAAAACAAATAGTCCCCAGTTTTCCCAATTACTTTGGGAAAGATTAGGTGTCTGCTGAATAATGTTGTTACATTTTGAGCCACTGAAGTAGAGGTGGTGTTTTAATATGATGAGCTCACCCTGAGAACAACACAAATTTGAATGAGAAAAATCAGAGAATGAATCATCTGATCCAACCTCCCTGCTCAAGCAGGGTTATCCTAGAGCACAGGATTGCATTCAGACATTAATTAACTAAGAAATTACAAGTCAAGCAGCACTCTAGAGGTATTTACAGATGAAGAGTCCTTAGAAACAGTCTTAGTCTATAAAGAGAAGTAAGAAAACTACTTGACGTTGACATTGGAATCTTGTTTCACGAGTTCCTCAGGAGGAAAGTGTCAATGAAAGCAGTAACAACTGCATAGCAAAGTGGTCAACAGGAGGAGTTTGAATGTGCTAGTTTCAGTGCATTTGTATAAAATCTCACTAAAATAGATGAATGGTCTAGAGAGAGATAAATCTGAGAGGTAGGAGTTGGACAACATCCTCTGTAAAAAAGAATGCAACACATTTACCTCTAAGAACAGAGTAGTTTGCTATCTCGAATCCAGGTGGAATTCTGGACTCCCTACCAAGTTGCCAGAATTCTGTAAGGCCATGGTAAAAATCCTTACACACCCCTACACCAAGGGACTCCAGACCCATGCAGAGAGTTGTTTCTGCTAAAGCTGCAGCTGCCTAAGGTTAGCAGGGCAGGCAATTAATTCCTTTATGTGCTTTCTGCTAGCAATCTTAAAACTCCATACTTCTGTCTGTGAAACACTGACTTTGCTCTACAGTCGATGAGGGTTTTCTGTTAAACAAGTCAGGAAATTCTTTCAAAACGCTCATATTAGTGGTAACTTTGTTTCTCACATGCATAAGGATGTTATATAATGCTGTGACACAGCTTTAGTCAGCAACTGTGTTGAAACTGAACTCGTACATGACAAGAAGAAAAATGACAACTTTGTTGTGTTTTCCACATCATCTCTTTAATTTTGGAAATTGCACACCACCACCTTGATGTTCTTCCCTGTTTAGAATTGCCTTAGTCTTCAGTCTTACTATAAAATTATTTTGTTTCCAGAGTTTTTGTTGTTTTTATAAAAGATAGTGGCAATTTTAAGCTCAGGTAGATTTTTGGATGAGATAAGAGCATTTCAGTTATTGTCTGAGTCCTTTCCTATCTGGGTTTTGCAGAAATATTGGAATTGCAATGGGAGCATTTTGACATCATTGGTATTTTAGATTAAGCCAAGAACATCTTCAGACACTGACTGATCTTTTAACTTTCAATAGATTGAGGTAAATAATTTAAAAACTGAGTTCAGAGTTTGGAGATATATCTCCAATAGGAGATTCAGTTAATCTAGAAACATTAAATATAGATTTCCTGAATTTGTGCATGTTAAGCATCAATTTGAACACTGTGTGGTACAATCTTAGACCAAATGCAATGTGTACAACTCTAAATATAAAGAAGAGGAAGAAATATTATTAATATCCAGAAAAATAGTTCAAAAATATATTAAAAAATATTTGGATAGGTTGCATATATCAGAAATCAATTTTCCTAGAGGCAAAACATTTTTGTCAGGTGATTTCATTATTGGAACAATTTCTATGACTTCTTGCTCTAAATTCTATTATTCAATCAGTAAAGTTGACAAGTAAAAATATTTCCTTTCATTGCCAATTTCAGACTTTTCTCTAGCTTCCTGCATGCCAAATAGAATTGTAGATTTTCCTTGTAAAGCTACTTTCAATTTTACAAGTTAAGGGGGAAAGAATGAAGGAAACACAGCTTGTTTAAATAAAAATTTCGACTCATGGCTTTTCAGAACAAAGTTGAAAGGGACATTTTTCCTGATCTTTCTTTCCTTCCTATTATTTTAAAAACATGGTTTCTCATTAAAACCCAAATGGTATCTTTGTGCATGTCACAGAAGACATGCTTTTCTTTTGTAGAACATCCCAACTGCATAATTCATTCCTGTCAGAGCTCTACTGGCAAGAGGAAGGTGAATATTGGTTAAAAGAAGAGGGCTTAGATCCAGCGGAGCACTTAAACAAGTGCTTAACTTGTCAGTACTATTAATTGCATGTTTAAAGTCAAGTACATGCTTAAGTGGTACCTTGGTTTGGTGCCTACCTCCATAGCTTTTGATCAGGAATGATTATTGCTAATTGGTAGTGCCTTGATTTCACAAAATTAATAATTTTCATCTGGAGCCCAGCTCCACTATTGCAAAACCCATCCACATGCTCAACAGAGGAGGCAGAGGAGGAATGACCATCACATTAATTCTTCTTCTCCACCTGCAACAGCAGAGCATACAGAGTAAGACTTTTCTCTGCATTTAGGCATTTGTATCTGCCTAGCTGTCCTGGACTCCCCTCATGGGCAATGGAGAGGATTAGGCACATATAGAAACCACCTCAGAGTACTTCAGAGAAGCAGCAAATGGATGCCTGCTTCTCTCCACTGACTGTAAAGCAAGATGAGAGAATTGAAATTTAGCATCTTGGTTGCAGACAGAATACGAGGGCAGCTGAGATGAATCCTTTAGCACTCAGTGTCTGAACCACTGTTCTGAGGCTTTACATAAGCAATATACTGAAGAATAAAAACTCACAAAATGCTAAATTCACATTTTATCATTTAGAAAAACTGTTAGGTGTGGTACTAGAAGCTTATGGCATTTCCATTAGTATTTTCCCTGGCAGTGGTAAATAGTTTTAATTCACACAAAATTCATGTTACCACTAATCTGCAGGCCATCACAATTATTCTCAGAGTGCATCTAAATACTTCTCTGTAAAAAATAAGAGCCATGGTCCCATCTGGTACACATTAGGAATCCATGGTCAGCTGCCCCACAGTCCTCAGAACAATAATCACAATTTTCCCAACCATGCACCTGAGGGTTGTTAGATCAGCACTTTCAACATGAAATAGTTGTGTGAGATCAGCAAGAGGCTGCTCTGGGTTCCCTGATCCTCTGCCAAGGACTTGGAAAAAAATTACAAAGGGCAGGAATCAGTGAAGATATGAAGCATTTTTAATTGTTAAGATGGTTTTCCTACCTCACCAACAGGTACACATTTTCTTTTTAACATTTTCAGTGGAAAAGAATGCAGCTCCTGTCCCTCCTTTCCCATCTTCTTATTGATTTACCAGTTTAAATATGCTGCATTGTAAATTACTTGACATATTTAGTAAAACTTGCATTAACATCACAAATAAACTTTGGGGGAAGAGGAACACCTCTTTTGTTAGTTTAAAAATTCTTACTTTCCCTGGTGCTGAGGTTTCTTGAGCAATGGGACATGTAGGCCATAATGGGGGAAGTGTAGTGTGGCAATATGCATATAACCAAGGTTTCCATGTTACCTACCTGGAACCTTGCTGTTATGGACTGCTGTTCAGAGAATTTCAGTGCTGTGACCCATCTCCTTCCTTCTGTATGTCCTTCTTTTTCCATTCCTTTTTTTGTCTTCCTTTCTCCCATTTCTTTCTAACCTCTATTCTGGAGCCTGATTGAGAGAGTCTCTTTGGAAGCACTCCCAAAGGGCAGAAAAATCCAGGAAAGCTGGGCATTTCCTCTAGGAGGAAATTTAAAAGCACAGGAGCAGGCTGTCTCAATGTGCCTAAAGATGAGCTGCCAGGGAAGAAGGCCTTACAAAGTATGTATCAAAGAAGGCAGCTGAAGGAGAAAAGCTTCTACTGTGAAATAACATACAACCTTAATGAATAACTAACAGGGTTTTCTTAATTCAGTGATATCTTACCTTATATACGACATGAATGTCTAAAGTGAAAATTGTGTCAACATCTGTATTTGAGGTTATTTTGTTCCAAATAATAATAGAATCATTCAATGGTTTGTGTTGGAAGAAACCTTAAAGATCACCTAGTTCCACTGCTGTGCCCCATGATGGGCAGGGGCATCTTTAACTAGCCCACATTGCTCAAAGCCCTGTTCAACCTGGCCAGTATATCCCTGGGGCAGAATATATTGGAACAGTCTCAATATTGAAGTCGTTATCTCAAACTCTGTTAGAGTGAAATTTCTGCTTTGAATGATGAGGGTCAAAAGTTATGGCCATGCCAGCACAGATGCACAAAATCATCAGGATGAGAAATTTCCCCATAATGGTGTGGCAATTTTTTAAGCTGTGTCCAATAGTAAGTACTGCGGTTAAGTACAAAACAACAAGCCACCTTTATCAGCAAAGCCATTTGCTTTTCCAGCTGTGTGGTAAGAAAGCAAACTAAGGTGCAATTTTGTCCAAGTTAGTTGGTGTACTGAAGTGGATAGTGGATACTAATATTGGCAAGAATGTTCATGTTAAGAAACCCTCTTTTACTAGTTTGATGTTCAGTACTGCTGAATAGCAAAGCTGATCAGTCCTACTGTTCATAGCATAATTCTCTCTGCGTGGAAACAGGATCATATGGAAGTCCTGGATTAAATTCTTTAAAATGATACAGAGGACAGAAGAACTGACTAAGACCTGTGACACTTTGCAATTTACATGACATTATTAAAAATTAAAAAGAAAAAGAGAGAGAGAGAAGAGAGGAAACAGAAGTATTACCAGACTTTTGCTTTATTTTTACACTAAAATTGCTCAGGAGTATAATGGGCATTGTTTGAAGAGCTTTCCTCAAGAAATACAGAAGAACACTAAGAAAGCTGAAAGAAATCATCAGATATCATGGTAGATTGTCAGAGGAAATGCAGAGTGAAAAGCAAAAAACAATAGTTTTCAGTTGTGTGTTTGACCAAAATAGGTTTGGAATTGGAACTGAAGAATTAATTTCTTGTTTGATTCCTCTTGTAGTCAAGGAAACAAGACTGTGTATATATCCCTTATAGATTTATAGTTTCATCAAGGAAATCTTAACTCCATAATCAATCTCTTTCTTTTATGGAAACAAGTTTTACAAGACCTCAAGTTTTGGCCAGCTGCCCAGACCTTAAAATTCTTCTGCCATGAGGCTTGTGGTGCAAAGCCCCCTGCTTGTTTCCAGGCAATCCAGTGACTCACAGCCCTGCTGGCTGAAGCAGAAGGTCTGAAGATGTGAAGCTGCAAGGGTTCAGATTTGCCCAGCCTTGCCTAAAGGGAGTCAGGCAGAACCTATACACAATAAATAGGAGCATGTAGGCTTTTTCAGCAGTTAGTTGGCTTCAAATGCTTCCTCATCAACTGGACATTCCCATGATATCTCAGGGATCTCAACACCTGTGACAAGCGTGGGATAACATGGGAATGCATCATCATGCAATTCTCCTTTCAGGCGTTGTTGTAGCATGATAATGAAGTCCCCTGGTTATGGTGACAACTCCCAGTACATGGAGAGAACTAGGAAGAGCTGTTAGCTCTTTGTGATCTTGCCCTGGGTGGGATTCCCAAGGTAAAGGCACCCTGCAGTTTTATTTCCCAGCAGAAGGCATCTGACAGCAATCTTTCACTGTCTGCCTGTACTGCCTCAGTCAGAGCTTTTAATTGAGGAGACCCCTTTGGTTAATGTGTGTAAGAGTAAAAAGAACTGTTGCAAGGGTTTATTTTCATATAAATAGAGGATCTGTATGTAGTGAAGGAGAGGAGGAGAAGTAGAACAGAAAGCAGGTCCAAACCTGATCTCAAGGACCTGGCTCCAGTCCCTACAAAACTTCAGGACAAGTATAATTGTCCTCACTTTACTCATATGAGAATGTACATGCCCTCACTTCTCCCTCCTCACTCTCAGAGACTTCTAACTTTCTGTATGTTTCTTTAAACTGTAACTGGATCATCTTCCAGATACAGGGGGACCCTTTTGTCAGAGGAACTGATGGGGACATAGCCTCTGTTTTGAAGGAACAAATTATTACTAAATTAACAAAGGACACTTGATGGATTTGACTCTGTTGTACAAATTCTGTTTTACTGGCAACTATTTTTAAGGAAACTTCTGTGAAAATATGCATGCTTATTCACTTGATGGTCAAGTGATTGATTTTATTTTCTGTCAAATGTAAGATTTTAAATTTATGACTATCATGACCTGTGTGTTTCTTTGGAAATTTTGACCTTAGCCTGCACAATCAATACTCTTAGAGATCTCCAATGTGCAGGCACCGTTTGAACCAATTTCCCCAAATTGGCTTCATTTTTTTCTCTCTCTTTCTGTACATATGGCCTTAGTCACATGCAGAAGCCCTACATGCAGCAGTGGGTGCACACCTTTGCTTAGAAAGGACCAGAAATCAGCCAAGACCAAGAGTGGTCAGGGGCTCCCTGGGGATGCCATGGTGGTCCTATTAAAGTTTGTGGGAATTTTCACATCTGTCCTTCGTAAGATCATTTGTACAGTTCTGCTTTACCCTTAAAGTGAGTCAGTAGGGACTAAAATTAAAAAACAGATGTCAAATAGCATGGAAATAGCATCTAAATATTCTGGGAAGTGTTTTATTAGTATGTAATTAATCACAGGTTGTGCTCCATAGGTGAGCTTTCACTCTCAAGACAATAAAACCACAAACCAAGTGCAAAATTGCCTTCTGCTTGCCAGCTTTAAGAACTGATAAGCACACATATTTTCTGCTCCCTAATCCTCCCTTGCATTTTATATTTTAAGTGACCACCACAGAAACTGCTACAGTAGGTTTAATGAAGAAAAGTACAAACCTTATATGACAGAAAACTGCAAAGTTGATAAAGAAAATATGATCCTAGCAATTGTAGGTCCTATAATCTCTTAAATTAGCTTAGATGAACTGATTATTGTGAAAAGGAAAATATATTTCTTGTCACTGCTACAGCTTAGATCCAGATGCTGAGTATCACCCTACTTTCCTTGATTTGGTATACTAAAAGCCCATGTTACTTAAATATTTAAGGTAGGTATGCTGTATTTCATACTGACACTAAATTCTTGGGTCAGCAGGAAACTTTTTAGGTGACTTAGAATGAGAAATGTCTCATTTGTCTGATACAGAAAATAATAATTTTTCATTTTCAAGGAGAATAAATGACCTATGGTGTGAAAAACAACTGAAGTTAATTTTCTGTCATGCATTTTTTCTCCTCAGGTGTGAAACATTTTTATCATGTACAGACACAGTTCTGCTTTCTGCTCTAAGTGAATACTTTTCTTTGCAAAAGATTTTTTTTACGTTGGTGGCCCAGAAAATGGCTGATTGAGAAAAAGCTCAAAAGTCGGAGCTGGTGCTGGTTGGTTTTGGTAACCAACAATTTCCCTTTGGAAAGATTATTTTTTTGAATATTCAAAACCACACTGGAAGCCTAAGGAATAGGTGATTCTCTGAGCACTGGCTCATGCCATCACCAAAGAAAATAACATGGAAAGCTGCTTGGGAATGCGAGCCATTTAGTAGAAAAGCTTTGCACTGGAAGATACTGATAAGTTACCAAGGATGTGGAGACCTGTAAGTGTTGGTAACCTGACCATGCTGAGAAACTAAGAGAGAATGGGTTTGGGAGGAAGTGTCAGCTGAAGTGGGCTTGGAAATGGATGCATGTGAATTGTTTTGGAGGCAGTGCCTTGAGCTTTTGAGATAGTTGTGCATGCCAGATCTGATTGCATTACCACTTTGCCAACATTCTCATTGGATGATGTTGCACAACCCACCTGCTTGGGTCTGACTGAAGTAGAAGACAGAGCCAGAGCAAAGCTGGACATTAAACATGATGTATTTGCTGGATTTTCAAATTGCTCCTTTCTGACTATAAGGAATGTGGTAGGCTTGGGTAGAAAGGCATTTATCTAAAACAAAGGCTCAATGAACCTAGGCTTTCAAATGAAAGTGTATGCCTTGTGTACATTCCCCAGTCCAGCTGTTAACTGGCTGCATTATAACAACTACTCCACCATTATCTATCCAGCAAAAATGGCATGGTCTTCAATGCCACAAATGATGCCTGAGTTGTAGGAATGTTCTACAAGTTTCAAAAGATTCTTTCTTTTAATATCTTGTCTGAGAGCAAGCATCTCTTTTTTAGGGATTATTCTGTCCCTAATCCTGAGGGAGCACCACCTGGTGCAATCCTTGGGTTATGTGTAGTCAGCTGGACATCAGGAAAAGCTATGAACTGGGCTCAAGGTTGGCAGATACCTTCCTACTGACTGCTTTGTAAACTAACATTCACATCAAACATGTTACAGCAAAAACAACCATGAAATGTGTATCTACCATTAGTTCTCTCCCTATTCATCTTGCCGGCATTTAAAGATCAAGGTTTATTCTTTAAATGTAGGTTCCTATTGCTGACACCAATAGCTGTGTTTGTCACAACTATTAGGAAGGCATTTGGCCGGTAAGAAGTGATGAGAGACTAGTTTTTTCATCAGCCAAATTTTATCCTTTCTCTTCCATGCTGAGTCTGCATTACAAATTTAAAATCCCCCTCGTGTTCTGATTCTTACTTTTTCCTTTTTCTCCCTTTAAATTAACCTATTCAGTACTTTTCCCTGGAAATCTTAGCAATTTCTCAACAGTTTTCTGGCATGCTCCCTTTTTCTTCCTTTAGTGTCAGCCTTAGAGTCTATTTAAAAAAATGGAGGATCTTAATAAATGGAACACTTCTGACATTGGTGACAAGATGAATTTACATTTCTGTGGCAGTGTTGGTACCCATCTCTCCAACATCCTGCTTATCTCGCTCGCACAATTGCAAGTGGATTTTTAACTTATATTTTAGGACCTGCTTCTGTTAGTAAATTGTATATGCATCAATGCTCACAATTCAAATAAGCAGGTGACAGAAACAACAGTAAACTCTCAGTCTTTGACAGCTTGTTTCTTCACCATCACCACTAGTTTCCCAAAGGGGCAAACACAAACCATTTTTGCTGCAGCTCTACTCAAGGGTTAAATTAACATGTGCTTCCAGATAGAGAATTCTCCCTGAGGGGGAAGCATGTACAAAAATGAAACAACACAAATATCCACTTTTGTAAAATTCTCAAAGGCAGAGGTGTACAAAAAACTCTCCTTTTTCTCCACTAACATTAGACAGCCCTGGAATCTCTCCAAGCACAACATTTAGATGAATAGAACATTTAAAAATAGGATTTTAAAACAATTAAATAAAATACATACTTTGGAGAGGTACCATTTGCTTTGCACTTCATACCCCTTGCCTGCTTCTGTTAGAATAATAAATACACATCCCAGATGACAGGCTGCTGAAGATATTGTCCAGTAGGGACATCTAGCATCTTCCCAGAGCCCGTAAAGAATTGTTTCAGTAACTTTGAAGATGTCTCTTTGACTGTAACATAAATAAGTGGTTGCAGAGGTCTAAGTAATAATATGTCCTTTGTCAAACACTACTTCTTTTAAACTAGTTGATATAATTATATAATAATTATATAATTTTTTATCTGAACCTCATGAGCAAAGCAATCTTTCAGGAAGTCAATCTACAGAAACACTCCAAAATCTTTCATGTTTAGTTTGGAGTTTTTCCTACTCTGGAAATGACCACAGTAAAGAAACTGATTAAAAATGTAATATGTGTTCAAATAGAGGCTTAATAGTATAAGTTTTGGGAGCTTGGTCATTTTAGCTGTCAGTTTGAACAGAGGTAGAAGTGCAACAAGGGGCAGACCGAGCTTTACCCACCTGTACCTTCATTTACAGAGTTACTTGAGAAGAAGAGGTCAGCCACAGATCTGTTCAGGACATTCAAGCCTTACCTTTTCCTTAGACACAGTTGGCTTGCCCAAGGTCTTTGACATAGCTCACTCCAGTACTGGAAAGTTCAGGACCATGCAAGCAGATAGGGTTGGTTTGCCTAACTGTGCCATGGAAAAAATCTGGAATAAGTACAACCAGCAATTTGTCACTGCTACACAGGGTGATGGTACTAGGAACATGGTTTTCCTCCTGTAAGTCCTCCTAGGGTCAGGCCTCTTCAGGAAGTCCATCTAGTCAGGCTAATGGGGAAGTTCAGAGCTTTTCATGCCTGGATGAGGAAAGCCAGAGGGAAAAAAAGTAAACATCTCTATAACCAAACATTTACCTCTTTCTTCACTTCACTGAGCCCAAGGTTTGTAGTTTGTGTTTCCTTTAGTTTTGTGCCCTCATCATGACCTCTTGCTGAACCCCTAAGCTCTTCTTTAGGCACTAAAGATAATCAATTCTCATACTCAGTACTTGAACCTTAAACAAGTATTCAGCAAACCAAAATTCAAACCCACAGCCTTCAATGAGCTACAGGCACTAAGTGAACAGGTATGATTGCAGCCACCCATTTTGCTCCAGCCACAGCCTCTAGCCAGATCCAGGGCTGTGCTTCCAGGTTTCTCTGCTCAGGCAGCTCACATATGCTATAGCTACATAGACCACAAGTGCGAAAACAGACAGGAAAGCTCTGAATGAAGACCAAGCTAGCAGCCTCACATTCATCAGCTGGTGAGCATGTGGGTTCAGATGGCACAATTTTCTCCACTGGTAGTATAAAAGGAAATGGCACTCCACTCAGTCACTGGTTTGCATATCCCAGGAGTCCCATAATAATTTCCATGTCATAGTCTGCATGCAAAATGTAGTTCTATGAAGTGGAAGAAGTTAAAAAGTCAATGTATTTTATGGCCCTACAAGGTGCTGATAGATGAATTCTGCCTTTTCCAGACTCAATCAGTGAGGCTGCACATGGGGGGAGCTGGATTTTCTCGCAGAGTGTAGGACTGCTGTTATTATCATATTTATCATTAGCAGCATGAGCACACATGGCACAGCAGCACTTCATCAATATTCATGCTTTATGTGTTGGTGCCCTGCAAGCATGGAGCTCAAAACCACTGTCCCATTGCCTACAAGTCACACAGATGTACTGGTGCAAGTCACCCTAGTCAGCAGATGCCCTCTGGAGGTACCAGATGTTCAGACTAAAGGGAGGATGGGAGCTGGGAGATGTCATGTAAGGTGCAGCATGAAGTGGATTTGTAGAAAATGGTTCAAAATGGTTGGTGCAAGCAGATATGAACAAATATTATTACTTCATTCTTAGACATTGGTTTTTGTCCTGTCCCTTCGAGGCACTTTACAAAGAAGTCACTATCCTGATCCAAATTTTCCTAAAGCGCAAGAGCTCCCACAGCTTGAGAGCCCTCCCTTTTCTCCCTTCCAGGCCTGCCTTGCTCTGGGCATTTGGAATGGCTGATTATGTTTTCTCTCTCCCTGAGCAAAGCACTGCAACAAGAACAAGGTGAGCAGGCAGGGTATCTCCCTGCTGCCAACCTGCACCCATTATATTCAATGAAAAATAAATGGCAAGGAGATGAGCCAACCTGATGTTTTCAGTCATGCAGCATCACTGCTGTTTTCAGAGATTGCACCTTTCTGAACTCGTCTGGGGACTCTTCAGCTGCAAAGCCAATGACCTCATTTGTCACCTTGTAAATGCCCCCTCCTGTGAACCTTGTGGACGATGTACATCTTTGTTTAACAGGACATACAGCTTTGAAGAACGAGGAAAAGATTACTGATAGTGATGTGAACTCAGAGCAGGCATAAGTCACCTTTCCAGGAGAGCTCAGCTCTGATTAAAGCACAGCTGAAAAATGTGCCTCTCCCAAGAATTCCCCTTGTAGCATTCCCTGTTAGATTTTCCAGATTACATCAATGCATGACAGACTAGGAAAGAAATATGACTACAATTTTGAACATAGAAATAGTTCTTAAAAATAATGATTTTTTGAGTCATAGTGGTAAGATCATAAACCTTTGCTGCTTAGTTAAAAGAGAAACCAATTCATTTAATGATATTAAAGATTTCTACAGCATGTGTGATACAAGACATCACAACAAATGATAAAGCAAGTCCTGGCTGTCTCAAAATCCCATTGTTGATGAAAGTAGATCAGGGGCAGCTAAAACAAAGCTAGGTGATGAAAAAGGATGAAGATTTATAACATAAATTGAAAAAAAAATCTAAACTTCAGGTGCAGCACTGCTTATTTAAAAAAATAAATTGGAAGCCGCTCTCTTCATGTTCCTATGCATGTAGCACAGTGAGAGTGAATTCTATTTTGAGAATACAATGCTTCTCAGATGTCATTAATTTGAGCAGGAGGTCAGCAAAAAAATGGATTTGCAAGACAGAGATCATGCCATGATCTGATCTGTTTTGCACAAGAATAAAATACCTCAACATTCAAAGAAGAGAAAAAAACGTTTTGGAACTTTGCTGATGAAGGGTCAGAGCAGTTTCTTAAAACATGTCTGGCAGTACTCTCTGAAAGCTTCTGTGTTGCTAATAAGAATGTCACACTTGAAGGAGCATTGTACTATTTTGTAACCTACCATATGAGACCTGGTGCCCAACCACAGGTTAAATGCACACAATGAAATTCTCTTTCCTCCCACTAGCAGTTTGGTCACTTACTACACTGAAGTCCGCAAAAATACAATATGACTCAGAATATGTAGGCTGTGGCTAGGCAGAGAAAGTTCATTCAAAATTGATTTTCTTTCAGGCATCCCTGATATTCCCTGTTTCAATTGCTCACCTACTGTACAGTTGAGTGAGCACTTAAGGAAGTTGCAAAGCGATGCAGCCTGTCTGGGACATGAAGGAATGTGGAGCAGGATAATCACAACATCATCAACCCAATTCTCCAAGGTAGCTGGCCAATAATACTGTTCTAATTGAATAACTTATCCGCAGCTATTTCCCCTGGGAGAGCCTACGGCTTCAGCTCTCTGTGTAGGCAGATGGTGCAGCATACACAATGAAACCTGTAATTTTCTCTCACTACTGAGCATGTTAACAGTGAACTGTTTTCCCAGTACTGCTAGCCCATTAATATTTTATTTTAACTGGTTTTCTCCAAGTTATTATGCACCATGCAGCAGAGATTGGAGAAATCGATGATACATTTCATATTATTTTTACAGCCAGCTCTCTAAGCTACCCCCTGCTCATTAAGGCTTCTGCTTTGCTAATCAACAATTCTATATGTCATCATCAGGTATATGCTGAAACGAAAGTGTCATAATTAAAAACAAAGGTGCATGAGTCACTGGAGTCCTGAATTACTAACCAGCAGCAAAGCATAACAAATAGGCTGCTAGTGAATTCCAAACCTGCAAGGCTGTTTTTTAAAACATGCATTAATGAGCATGTGCCGAGCATATTTCTGACTCTGAGAATGCTGTCCTGATCTCGCTCTCTGAACTACACGTCTTAGCGATGTACTGCCATCCCCTTGTCCCCGAATGTTGGAAGAGCACATAATCCTCAGCAGCAAAAGTGGTTGAAAGGCAAATGCAGCCTGGGAGGGCAAGGCAGCAGAGACAGCCCATCAACAGCATAACAACATGACAGATGACAGACCCAGAGGCAAATCCAGGCCTGCCAGCAGATCCGCCTGTAGAGCCTGCCAATGAGCCAGATGCAGCTACTGAAAAGATATCATCCCTAGCTTAGCATCTGGGTCTTGCTGTGGCCAGCCATGCTTCATGCGCTCCATGTCCTTACTGCTGACCCCAACTGCTGGGAGAGGCTGGAACAATGAGGGAGACTGCATCAACCACATTATATTTGTATGTTGCTAGTATATACACTGTGACTATTAAAATGTCAATCTGCATACAGTGTAATTATCAGTTTGCATTTATTTTAGCTCTTCTGGCAGCACATATACACTGTTTCCCCTCTCCCACTGTCTCTGAAAAAAGACAGCCCTGGGATTCATTCTTTGTTTGCCATTTCTACTCAGAAGTACACACTTAGCTACTTCACCATCTCTTAGAAATAGCAGTACCCTGTAAATCTATGTGTGATTAAACCTTGGCATTGAGATCCAGCAGTTCTTGTCCCTGGAAAGGTACAGTTCTTTCTAAATCTCAAGTATTTCAGAGCTTGGCTTGTGGTATTAACATCAAATAAATCTTTGTCAAGTGACTCAGGTGACAATTAAGTGAAAACTAATGATATGCCATTACAGGAAAGGTAATTGCATCCATTGTTAGGTACTTCGCAGGTCAGGATACATGCATAGCACTTAAAAAACGGTATTAATTTGTTCACCCTGGCATCTTCCTCTGACTACAAAAGTGTATTAATAAAATCATCATTTTTCCTTTTATAGAAGTTAGGGACGTTCTTTTTCGATGATCCTACCCCCCTTGGAGTTTAGCACTGCTTTTCTGCATTCTAGTAATTGGCTCAGTCAGTCAAGAAAAATGTAAATGTAGATGTTCAAAAGCATCCTGTTGAGGACAGAGTGGGAAAGGTTCTGTTCTCTTGTTTTCTTATCTATAATAGTTACTAAGGAATACTTTAAGCACATGTTTATAAATGTATTCTTTAGAAAATATGTAATGTCGGAAATTATTGATCTGTAATAGAAATTTCCTTAGTCTTGTTTAGGTCTAAGTGCAACAAACCATGTTGTCCCTTTTGGTTCAAGGTAGGATTAATCTCACTTACCTCAGGCATCTAAGTCACACTAGGATCCCTTTTAAGCCAATGGAAAAATACAGGCACCTTCAGAAGGCTATTCATCTCATCCTAATGTAGGCATCAGAACAATTTATCTGAAATGAACCCTTCTGTGAAAGCACCTATGTCTTTCTATTAATTATAAAGGAAGCCCACGGAGACTAGCTTTGAATAGGTTCCTCTTTTTTACTCTTGTGAGATCAGGTGAGATGTATCCCACTCTTCATATTTCATTGGCTAAAGAGGAATGTGTAGGCAGAATACTGGGAAGTTAAAAAAGAACAGCCTTTCGTTTTAGATTAATATATATTTCCATAATTAAGAAAGGATTACCAAATAAGCCAAATCACAAAGCTACTTTTCTCTGTTTAATGCCACAAAGTCTGGAAATAGCACAATTCCCATATACAGCCCTTGAGGCATTTGCAGTGTTCTAGTTCCCTTAGTGAATCATGCAAAGCTGGAAGATCTCTTGACACTGATTCCTTCTTCTTTTCATTCATTTTTTCAAACATATAAGATCCCAGATATATAAAGACAGCCTGCACTGGAGACCTGGTCTATTCTGATGTTAGCAATTCTTGTCGTTATGGGAATATTATATGGAAAAAATATGGAATATTGAAAAGGACCCTGGATATGTTATGAGCTTTGTAATCACAGATGTTTTGAGAGGGGCACTTATGTGATTAACTCTGATGAAGATTCAGTCCTGCAACTAAAACTGCTTGATTACCCTGTGGATGGTATAAGAATTTTTTCTAAGTAAAGTCTTATTTTTTTTCTACATTTTGATGGACAAACATGGTATAAACCAATTGGTTAAAAATCTTAACTAGCCTGAAAAAAAAACCCAAATATTCTGTTTCAAAAATTTCCAAAATTAACTTTTAAAAATTTACATTTCTTTAAAACATTATTTAAGCTAAACAAAGAAATACCAACTGTTTTGAAGAAATGCATTATTCAGTACTGGAATTGTTTTTCCTTTTGCTTTTAGCTAGCTGAGTACTCTGTATTACAAATTACTTTACAGGTTAACAAAGAATAAATTCAGAATTGCCAGAAAATTGAAAAATTGATTATTCACATGGCAGTACTGTGGGGTTAGTACTTCATCTANTATCAATGTGTCTTTAAGAGAAGAGGCAAGAAACGGAGTCATCCGGTGCTGTAAAATATGGAAGGGATGTGGAACTGCTTTTTAATGAAAAACAGTCCTGCCAAAAACTACAGCTGCTTCCATGGGTCAGTCTCATTTTCTTTAATTCAGAACCAGATGCAAATGGTAGGAACTTTTTACAGGTAATTTTTCAAAGCTGACATTCAATATCAATGGCATTAAGTTGCTTGCATGGCTGTTTTCATCAATGCATTAGGTTTACAGAAAAGTGTTTGCATTGAAGCAAAACTTGCAGGTGCTTAGCTTACTGCAGATTCCAAAGTGGGGGAAAGTACCTTGACATCCCTTCATTTTGTGTCACCCAAAAGGCAGGAATCACTGGGCAAGAAACAGCTTTTCCAAGTGCACAGGAAGACATGCAGGGCCAGATCCATTTCCCAGGGAGATTAATGGGAGGCCTTTTATTGGCTTCATCTGAGACCGAGGACAGCAATAAAGATACCTGGCTCACAGCTCTCTACTCCAACCAAATATACTAAAACATATTCTTAAAATCTTTCCTTAAAGGCCTTGAATTGTTCTGCTACTGCTGATCACCAGAGACAAATTCTGGCTGGTATCTCCATCCATTTGCAGATGAGTGCGACCAAAGTCAAAATGGTGAAACCATTATTTCCTGTAGAAATTCAGCAGAATTGTCTGGAAATGAATAATAACTTACAGCTGCATAGTTCAACAAAAACAAGATCATTTACTGCAAATTCTATAGGATTTATTCTGGTGATTAGCAAGAGAGAAGATGACACCCAAAAAAATTCTAAATTTGCATCAGCACTACTGGATCAGTTCCCACATTGGTATAGTGTGAAGTAGCGGAGAGGGCACCCTAAGTCATGCGGGATCACCCCAGATCTATACTGAGGAAAAGGTAATTATAATCAAGGAACAGCCCCATGCCATGATCCTCTTTTATATGAAATAATAAAAAAGAAAAATGAGAAGAAGAACAAATCTTTGACCTGTTTTAATCCACTCTGTCTAATATTTCTTCCCAGATTTATAAAGTATGTATATAGTAAACACCACACATTCTGCCTTTACCTGCTCTCATGATTCTTTGTTCACAATATCCAACATAGTGTAATATGACAGAATGCAATCTTCATGACAGAATGCAATCAGGTCAGCTAAGATTTAATATCCTTCTAATTTTTATCTAAAGATTTTGATAGAAGAGAAAGAGCATAAAATGTTCATGGGAAAACATAAGTATTTGGGATAGAACATTTATATTTATTCATGTAAAGGAAAATATGTACATATATAAATAACTTGGGAATAAATAGAGGGAAGAAAATACTGACTGGAAATGAAGCAAATGAGTTATAAACTCTAACCACAGGAAAATAAATCATTTAAATGAATACTGCAATAAACCCTGTTTTATAAGCAGTTGTGACCTGTTTGAGGAGGAAATACAGAAGTCTGCCAAAAGCATATCATATCCATCTGTCCAGTTTAGAGTATTAGTTGAGTTTTTACTTGAACCGTTCTCAGCCCAATCCTGTTAATACTTACATATATTAATAGCCTTGTTCCTAAACTTATTCCAAAATCATCAACTTAGCAGAGTGGAATGATGTATAAGTAAGATGACGTGTAGCTGAGATGCTGTGTAGGGCCAAACATGTGCCTAGGCACATGCAGGATTAAGCTGAAAAATTCTAATATTTAGTCATCACTGTGGTGCTAGCCCAAATATTCACAGGCATGGTTTATGTTTCTATCTTCATCTGGATTTCCATGACCATAAAAACATCATTAGGATGAAGATTTCCATGTTTTTATTCAGTGCTGCAGTTCTGCAAACTTCTACAAGACGGGTGCTTGTATTTCTCTTTCATCCTATGTGCAGTAATGCCTAAGTTTTCAGACAAATCGGCAGAATCAGATTTTGCTTCCCACACCTAATGAAGTATAAGTACTTTTTGAAGGAGACTTGGAACTTCTCTGTGGCAAATTGCTTTCTCCAAAGTCTTAGCTATGTATTACTCTCTAATCTTTACTGTCACTATCCTACTATATTTTAAGTTCTTCTCTGCACAGTCTGAAGTGTGGCAAGAAGGACATTTACACAGTGAGATGAAACAAAATCAGATCCAACATCTGGATACTTTGAATTAGACCAGGACTACACCATTTTAAGAAAATACAAGTGATATCCCCACAGGAAATATTTTTTTAAAATCTAGTAGTTATGTGCTTTATAGTACTCCTTTCTGCTCAGCATTTTTCTAGGGGCTCTAGCATTTTTCTAGAGTTAGTGTCTCATATCCTCTCATCTGATGGCTGCATTCTGAATGTTTTAGTTATCCCATCTGATGTCTGTAGCTCTCCCCAGGTTCCCAGTGTAAAATTAGGCATTTGACCCTTCCAGGTACCAATATTGTAGGCAGCATAGTCTGTGGGACAGTAACAGTGAAGCTCTTTTTTTGGATCTCTGGTGCATGTGTCTCATCTCCACATATATATCGGAACAAATATTATTTCACCACCTCAGAGAGAGTTGTAAAGACAAATCAACTGTTCAGGTAAGACTATACTGAATCTATACAAATACAAAGATATAAAACATGTTATTGGGTCATTTAGAGCCTTGCCCAGAGGCTGTTCTGAGGAAAAAGCAGTATTTCCTGCAGTGGCCAACTTGCCTGTTTAAACCAAAATGCTTTTTCAGCCTCAGAAATCACAATCATATTCTTCTAATACAAAATTGCTGAGTGTTAAGCAATCATCTTACTTATNTTGTTCTGCTTTTGGGGAACAATACAGACAGTTTTGAAAACCGATGTGCTTCTCTTCAGGAGAGGTAGAATATGGCAATTCAGGTTTTTCCACAGCATTCTGCTATCGTCTGGGGTCACCAGTGCAAAGGAAATGGGGTCACCAGCACATCTCTGTACTCACAGATGTCTCTGAAGAGGAAGGAGCATGTATTATTTCTGAATTCTCATGTATTGGAATAAATGCATATTTTTGATTATACATAGGTATAATATATGCATATTAATATAATTAATNAAGCCTTCTCTGTCAAGCTAACCTAATGGGTGAGGGAATATTCAGGGATTTGCTGTTTTCTTTGCAAACCAGGCAAAACTTCACAGATTTATTTTGATTTTCCAAATGTAATTGCAAAACATACTTTGTCTGACTATGTCTAGCAAGTGCATTTAGCCTAGAAGCCATTTATTAGATCTGAAAAAATAATATTTATTATACTACTTACACTACTGCCCTCTTTTCTTTCCTACCTCCTTTTGACTTTAGACACCTATTGAGATACTACTGTGCTCTCTTCCAAAAGTACAACAGTCCCTCCTCTCCCTCCCTCCCCCAGAATGGTGATATGTAAATTGTTTATTTCTTTCTGAATGCCTGTAGTATATTTCAAAGAAATTTTTATTAACTTGAATACACTTACCAGGCATTTAAGCAATCTGACTGAAAGGAAGACTGCTAAGTCCAGTTCCATTTTTCATATTTCTAGGCTTTTGGGACTGCACTGGAAATAGATGTTTCTAATGGAAAATGATTTACATAGTGAAGATGCTTGCCTAGATAGTGACACATCTACATAGCATCACATCACCTTTCAACTCAACTCTGGATGAAATTTAGTTTGATAGCCTGGCCCAGATCATCTCAGTGCTTTGCTCTGTGTCTGCAGGGTTCATTGATCCATGAATACAGTCAAGGGAATTCATACCAAAGCACATAACTGTACCACATTTCTGCTTTTTCAATCAGCACAGATGGAAGTCCAGATCTGTCTGTATAAGCTGTATAAATGAGCTTCCCTAGCCTCTAATCTACTAATAAAGCATAATAGTAAGAACGTTGTAGTAAAATATCATGCTAAAGAAGAAAATCTGTAAACCCTCTGGTTTTCTCCTTATGCATGGAAAAAATATTAAAATTGCTTTAGAGAATTACCTTTAAGGGAGCAAATGCCCTAACATACAAAAATGTAAAAGTCTCTTTTTCCTGAAGAATCAGCATGCATTTCTCCCTTCCTGCCAAGCAACAGGCGCAGACATATCTCCTTCATGGCTTGATAAACCAAATAATAGGAATTGTCTTTTCATCTTTTCTTTGCCATCTATAAGGCTCCATATGTTGCCATTACTTGTCTAATTTACTATAAACACCCAAAGGAAACAGTCACCATCATTGTCTGAATTTTCACAACAAAATAATGAGTTAGCATATTTTAGTGGCAACAGAGTGAGACTTCTGCAAAGACACTGCTATGCTGAAGTGGCTGGGCACTCATATTCTGAAAGCTAGGAATCTGAGATGGTTGTTTTCCAAGAACCTTATCATGACACTGAATATTAACAAGCATTCATGCCTTTTGGTCTCTCCTACTATGGCACACCACAAGGCAACAGTTCTTTGAATTTCAGGGAGACGTTTCTTTTTTTTTGTTCTGTAGTTTTCCATCTGACTGTTACTTTACATGTCCCCAGTGCATACCCAAGGGGAAACCACTGATGCATGGAAGAAAACAGTATAGCCAGATAATAATTACATTAGAAAAACACTGGGTTTGTTGCTCTTGCTTTTTTCCCGGAAAAAATGAGAAGTCATACTTGAGAGAGACTTTCAAGGATCTGTTATTGCTGTCTTACCAGTACACCACCTCCAAGAGGCTTAAGAGAAGTGGACATCTCTATTAACCATCATGGGTTTTTTTAATGTAATCCTAATATTCAGCTTAGTGAAGCAGGATTTTTCCTGACCCCAGGCAAGATGGTCTCTTCCTTGTGTTTCAGATAAAGGGGCTGTTGAAAATGATGGAGAGTAGCATAAGTCACAGGGAGAAGGTACCAAAAATGTAATTACTGAAAAATGAAATGAGCTTCTCTTCATCTTCAAACTTTTTTTAACTCTATGAGACTGATTTTGGGTCGGGGGCGG
>VXBI01005052.1:459848-563671 GCA_013397375.1 Toxostoma redivivum | reverse complement strand
GGGGGGGGGGCGGGGAAGAATGGCAGGAGTCCTATCTAACTCACAGAGCTATTCTGAGTGAGGATAGGTACATCACAGCCTGTAAGGCACTCAGCAGCTGCGACAACGACAAGCAGAGAATATAGACTTCTAGATAAGCTTCTGAATCCTTAAATGTGTGACAGACCTACACCTCAGTCACATGTAGGACACCACAGGAGGGAACATATGGGCTCCTTAACCTTAGTAGCACCCAGTCAAAGATGTTCTCTCCTATCTCGAATATTTCCTCTGGTATATTATGCCTTTTTTGTTTTGTTTCTTTTTCTTCCCCCATCCTTTTAAAACACCTCTCAACTGTTATATTCAAGTAATTGCAGGACATTTCCAAGTTTCTGATAGGACATATGAGGAGAGATACAAGGAGCTTTTTGCTCATACGCAAAAAGCAATGTAAGCCCTTATTTCAGAGATTTCAGCATCGAAAAAGATAGAATCATAGAATCAGAGAATGGCTTAGGTTGGAAGGGACCTCAAAGATCATCTAGTTCCAACCTCCATGCCTTTGGCAGGGACACCTTTCACTAGACCAGATTATTCAGGGCATAGGGAAACAGAAGATAAGGCATAAACAAACTGAAGAGAGAAACATCTATTACATGGACAGGCATTCCTTGTCTTGAGTTGGGACAAGCCTGGGAAGAGCCATGTTGGGTCTGAAGACATTCAGATGCAGTACAGAGCTAAAGAAATGAGAAGGATGAACAAGTATGCAGGTATGCCTTCAGACATAAAGGGACATAGAGGGTAAAAGGGAAGGTGTGATGGGGTAAGAGGGAGAAAAAAAAGATTTATTGGCCTCATCTTGATAACTGAAAGCTTTAATTGCAGGTTTCCCCCCCTCCTTACAGAGTAGCTGGTACTACAAGAAAAAAGATGATTTTAAAAGCACACTGAAAGCTCTCTCCTGCCTTTTGCAGAAGATTAATGCAGTTTTAAATTGCAGCTTTATTGTCTGTTGGCAAAGTGACTGCCATGAAGGGATTTAAAACTGCAAATTCTTTAGCATAGTCAGACATACTTTTGAAAAATGAAGTTCTCTTCTGCTCAGGGGATTAGTTTAACTTTTTATGACGTTCATTTTTGTAATTCTTTACTACTTCTTCATCTTGTGTTTGCTTTATGAGGTTATTATTTTTATACATAGTTTGGTAGAGTCTTAGGAAAGCTGAGAGAGACAGGTGTTTGAAATTCTAGGTGCCATAAAGAGACATAACATTTATTAGAAAAGAAGAAATGTGGCATAAATGGGAGTTGCCTTTTGTTGCTTCAATACCCACTGCAGTAGTTGGCAATGATATTTGAAATAGGGTTGCCTTAGGTCCTTAGGTTAGGAAACAGTGACAATAAAAGTACAGCTGAGACATAACAGACCAAAGAAAAGACACTGGTTCTGGATGCCAGGGTTCCAGCTGTGCCTGTCCTGTTGTGGGTCTGGTGGTCTCCTGAAGGCACTGACTTTCACTAATGTTCACTCAGGTTTAGAAGCCACTTGTTCAACAGAGGCCTAGGCAGCTTTTGTGGTATCCAAACGTCATTATACAAGGTATTCCTTTAATATTCAGTTCATAGAATTTCAATTAAACTAACTGCCAGTTCAAATCTGACTTACAGATCAACCAGAGAACACATTTTAGAAAGCCACCCCATACTAATTGAAAAATCCTCATAGTTGGGAATTTTACCCATAATCCTTGGTAATGTGTTCCATCATTTGTCCTGCACCATTAACTAATTTTGTTGCTTGTCTAGTTTGATTTGATATAAGCTAAATGTTCCATTCCTGTATTATAGACAGTTATGTTATAGCCCTTGTTGATCAACATTTCCATTGGTGACATATGCACTGATCAAATCAAAACTTAAGTTTCCTTCAATAAGATAAGTTAAATTCACTAAGGCCCTTGAGTCTTTCACTATAAGAGATGTTTTTTCGTCCTTGTGTTATTCTGTTGTGTCTGCTTTTGATTTCTCATCAGTCTTTTTAAGGAGGTTGCAGATGAACTGGTCTGAGTATTCTAATAGTGACAAAAGAACCAGAGAGATATTAACTAGAGCATCTCAACACCTTCAAAACAAGTGATTGTCAGCAATATCTGTGGGACTGGGGGAAATCTTCATGATTTCTGGGGTTTAACTAAGAATTTAAATGGAATGTAAAACAAGTTGTGAAATGTGTGTTTGACCTGTCTTTTTCCTCATTTCCTCATTTTGTTGATTTTCTCATATCCATCTGTGTTTGGGAATGTGCATGTATGAGTTCTTAAATATATTTTTATGCATTTTAAAATGAATGCAGATAATTTTCAGATTTTCTAGGAACCTCATAGACTATATTCTTATTTAGGTACCCCACTTTTATTCTTTCAGGCCACATGGCAGTCCAGCCCTGAATATTCAAGTTAGTCTTTATCTCCCAACTGCCAGCTACATACTGTCCTTGTGCCATCTGATAATTGTGGTCTGCTTTCTGTTTTCTTACATATAAGTTATCACAATCACATATATCAAAACCAGAATGTTTTTCTTCCAGCTAATTTGCCAGTAAGTTAAACAGCTCTATCTCTCCTATCCATCTCTCTCATTATTAGCTGCTCTTTAATCTTCAGATCAGCTGTAGGTGTAATTAGTAGGAGGTAATGTTCATTTCACAAGAGTTAAAATGCTGCACTGATAAAAAGCACTTTAAAGCCTGAGAACAGATCCACTCAGCATCCTGTGTATGCCACTTGCTTAGTGATGACTTCTCACTCACATATTTAAATGATAATTAACCAGCATTTACTCCATTTAACATCCATTGTGCTGATTTTCTCTTGTTTTCATTTTTATAAGGTTGTATACCATCAAATCAAATGCATCAGAGAAACCAAAGCAAATATCATTACCTCCAGGAGACAAAGTTCTAGCATCACAAAAAAAGAATGTATTGGTTTAGTTTGACAAGAATTCCTTGCCATCTGTCTATGTGAATCAACATTAACTGCATTACTTTAACTTAAATCTCTATTTACTTGGCTCAATATAATTCCATTTCTTTTGCCTGTGACTCAAATCCTAAAGACAAGGCTGAGCTTCTTCTGTTTTTCCTTCTTTCCTTCCTTCCTTCTTTTCTCTCTTCCCATGCCCACTCCTTCCTTCCTTCCTTCCTTCCTTCCTTCCTTCCTTCCTTCCTTCNCTTCCTCTCCCCCTCCCGCCTCTCACACGTATTCTTTTCTTGCTTTTAGAATAGTTTAAAGGAACAGAAAGGAGATGAGAAACTATTATCTAATCTCTTTTGCAGTGATCTGACCTCTACAATAAGGATACTGACAATACAAGTTTTTCTCAAGGCATTTTAAGTCTGTAGACAGAAAACATTCTAGAAATGCAATGGATTATTGCTAAGTATTGTTGTTGCTGTTCCTAATGTCAGCCTTTCAGACTAAGCACTGCACTTTAAGGCTATGTCAGAGAATAACCACAAACTGGAGAACAAAGGGAAGGGAGATTAAGAGCTCAGACATGTAGAACCTGCTTCTCTCAGCAGCTGTGCCTCAGTCCCTGGACCAGTAGTCAGGTTGGATATAAATGGCAAGTTTCCAGGTCTTGAGGGCTTCAATTGATGGTCTGTTCTTTGGAGCACTGTCTTCCTAGGGCAGAAAAAAATTGGAAGGTAAACAATTAGATGGCTGCACTGCACAGGGCTGTGTGCTCTGATTAGGAGATTCTGCCTGACAGAGGGATGTCACTGCCTGCAGTGGTATCTGCTCCTGTCGCTATCTGTGTGTGGCAGGTGACACTACGGAGGATGAAGCTCGGCTGAGCTGCCTACAGAGTTAAAGGGAGGTGGCAAGGGAAAGGGGAAAAGAGAGAGATAGGGCTGACAACTGTAACTAACCCTTCAGTGCCTAAAGGAGAGGCGGGGTGGGATGGCTGGATGCAGAGTCGGTGTGTCACAGCACAGCTACTGCAGCTGAATCAATCCTAAGACAAAAATAGATACTTATACCCTCTGTCACCACCACCATTGCTTAGAAATCTCTGTCAGTCTGACTATGCAACCAGAATGAGCACCCCACCGTCAGCAGAGTTACAAAGCTGTTCAAGGAAACTACCATCCTGTTCCACATCCCATGGTCACCCCTACCACCACCATTGCTCTCTAAGGAAGGGAGAAAAAGCAGATATACTCTATGGGTAGCCAGACCTAAGCAAAGGGAAGCACGGCTCCTTTAGAAGCTTTCTTATGGAAGCTTTTTTATGGACTCACTTACAGCACACCTAGCACAAAGCAATATAGATTGTTAACCACCTGACTGCTGGTAGGCACTGGAGGCTCTTTGTGTGGGAAAGAGGTGCAAATGTATTTCAGATACTCTCAACATACTAGTAAGATAGGAAAGCTTAGAAAAGCTGTAAGATATGGTGGAGAATGGCTATGTCCCTTGGGAACTCTGCAACCCTGTGGCTTGTCTTGGAAAACTGTTTCTCCCTCCTTTTTATGTCATCTTTGGGATTGATGAGGCAACCCCTATGGAGCAGTTCAGCCAGCTGTGCATTGAAGAGCTGATATTGTGGGGAACTAGAAACGTCCAGTGAAGCTGTGCAGGAAAGACCTATAAATGTAATGGAGTGTTTTATTCCCATTTATTCTCTTGAAGTCTCAAAGTTTGATGGTAAAAACTATCAGATAAAATACAATCACTAGGAAGATATAATCTATTATATTCTATGGGAAACTTTGGTCAAGAAAGGGAGTAGTAGATGAATACTTCATACTTCAATTTCCACTGAATTATTTTTCCCATTTTACATTACACAGTAAACAACTATTCTAGGAATGCCTGGATTTCCACTGAAGGAATCTCAAAAAACAAGCAAACAAAATTTTAAAATTCTTTTCACTCACAAGTAAATTGAAGGAATTTTGTTAAAATCCTACTTAGTTTATTACAAAAAGGAATTCTAACCACCTTTGGACAAAGACAATAAATTGTTTCATGATGACTAGGATGAGTTCTGAAGATTCATAAACAGATGTCCCCAAAACAGTGCCGAGAAAGGGCAACAAGCCCATTCTTCCGGCTTGGATGTCTTATAGAAATGCAATCCACTGGCAGGGTTTATTCTATGACTAAGCTCTATTTCTGGTCTTCTGAGAGCATGAAAATGTGCTTGCTTAATGGTTGTGTCAAGCTGGCGTGTTTGTTACTCCTTATAAGCTGAGGTTCAACAGTGCAGGCAAGATACAGAGCCATGTAAGTGCAAAAAACTTAAGAGGTAATCAAGCAGCCTGATGATGAACATTTCTCAAGGGAGTGAGGGGAGAAAAAAATTAAATTACTTGTGTTTGTCCATCATGGATCACCCTGAGTCTAGAGGAAAAGCTGAACTGTTTGTAATTACATCTTGTGTAAAATTTAAGCAGAATGTGTGCTCAGCCTGCAACACTAAGAATAGCAAAAACTGCACCACCTGTGGACGTTCCCATGTTTTCATATTCAGGTTTTTATTTTTGTCTTTCAGGTCATGTAATTTTCAGTGCTGTATTTAACTCAGAGGATCCTCATAATATTGCAATATTATTAACAGAACTTGTCTCTTGTAAGGTATTTTGACACTTCAAAATGCTGCACAAGCATTAATTAATCTGCTTTTTGATAAGTTAGTTCTGTCCTAAAGAGCTAGAAAATGGCTATGCATACAGAAGAAGACATTAAAAATATTTTATTCCTTTATTCCTTCTTTTTACTATTGTACTGTAAAACACCAAAGAAGCTTTGATAATGTACTGTAAGGCACTAAAAGAATAAGACTGCCTATAACACCATAACAAAATTTTGGCTGCTGCTTTTCTGTGTTTCTTAATGATCTCATTTAGCGTAAGAAGTAAGAGGGGTAAGAGGGAATAGCACAAAAAAATCTGGCATTCTTCAGCAAAATACAAATCCTTACTATCTCAACTAAAACTTTAGGAACTATGTTTGTATAAAGGAGAATTTCCTAAATCCTTGTGTGTGAATCATTACCTTTGCTGTTTGTGGGCAGAAAGTTGCTAACTGTTAGCTGAACCTCTTTCTCACCAAATACAAATAGGATATTAGAAGGAAAAAATTGAGATATCTCAAATTATTTTAATTGGAGAAATAGTGACAGATCTAGTCCCTCTAACATCATCTCCCCCAAAATGATTATTAATATCTGGAGGTTTCTGCCACCTCAATTTTACAGAATGTCAAATTAGTACTTAGATTCCCTGAGCAGAAATTTATGGCTGGACAATGCAGTTAAGCACTAGGAATTATATAAAGTTTTAAAGAAACTTAATCACCTTTCTGCAAAAAATGACCGGTAAAAAGTGATTTGTTAATGGCCCTGTTGGAGTATTAACAAGGAAAAGCGACTGAAAATCTGCCTTTTTAAAAAAAGGTATCAATTTACCTTAAACAGTTTTTAAACATAAAGTGTTTCCACTATTTGTTAATTTAAAAAAGAATTTATACTGTTCTACTTGATTACTTCCATTTTCTCTAAGCTTTTATATTTAAATGATCATGCTGATATTCAAGACAGAGTTTAAGTTTATCTTTTAGGCATTTAGAAGTCTAACATTTATGTCTAAAACCTGCAATTGCAAGCTCCCTTTACACTAAAATAAAGAAAAACAGGCAACTCTAGATAGTGATTCATTTAATCCTGAAACAGGCCAGATAAATCATCCTCTAGAATGACTTATTTCTCTGCTAGGAAGCTTAAGGTGACTAGTTTGGGCTTTGACACTGAGTTAGGAGACTTCTAAAATTAAGTCCAATAGGTCTTACTCCTGGGGGCTCATCTTCAAATTAGGTCATCTTGAGAAGTGCTATTAAGCTGAATGGTCCACCAAGAAAGACTGAGGTCAATTGCTACTCATAAAGTGCTATTAACAACAAGTGAGGCTTTTGGTACCCATTAAGTGGATATCATACTCATAGGTATTCCTATTGCATTTTTGAAAGGTCTAAGCGCAGTGCTTATGGTTGGGGGTATGATTCAAAACAAACCTTACCACAGCAAAATATCTCAACAAATGGCAAAAAAAAGAGCATCATATTTGGATTATTATATCTGTGGCACTCAGCAAACCATGGGTCTCTCCATCCTTGAAGTGAGATGAGCATGCATTATATGTATCAGCTTTCTGCTACACTGACTGTAAGATCTTTTTTTTTCTTTTGGAAGAAATGTTTCTTCCTCTCTCAAGGAAATATACTTTCCTTGTCTCTGTGTGGGAATTTGTAAGAAGAGGAAAATCTCTTCAGAAACCTGGCCAGAAATTAAAGGAGAAGCATCTGTTTAGCACTACAACTTCAGTGAAGCTTTAATGACATGGGAGCTACAGACCAGACTGAAGCCTGAGGTGGCAATCCTGAGCTTCCCTAGTTGAACATTAAGCAGAATTAAAATGTACAGAGGGAATTTTAGCTATCATAGCTGTGATTTTTGTGGGGTATGGTTAGCACTGAACAAACTTGAGTCCCATTTTCAAAGCATTCCCCAGTGGCTGCAATGGGGTTTTTTGACAAACCAGAGTGAGATTTGGATGTATTCCTGCATCTCCCAGAGCCAAGAATTTAGTCTGTATTCCAGTCAAACTGAAGAAGTAGCATGTATGCCCTGCATCCTCCTCCTGCATTTGTTTGTACTCCTCTTTCCATTGACCACACCACCTCCATTGCTGTGCACTGCTGAACTTTACAGCCATTGCACTGATCCTCCCACATCCCAGTCCTCTCTGCAGCTGCTGACCTGTTAAGGACTCAGAGTCTGAAGACCATGAGTATCCTGCGTCTACTGTCAAGGAGGCTACAGTAATGAATGGCACCCTTGCCAACATGTGCTTCCACCATACAAACTAGTAAGGGAAGCAGAATCTGAATGTTGGGAATGTTAAGCAAGAACAAGGAGGGGTTTGTTGGTGGGGTTTTTTTGGGTTTTTAATTATACTTGAGTCATGAAAGGACTTGGGCTCTTCAAGTAGCTTGATTTTACTCTCTGTCTAGCTGAGATGAAAGGAGAATATGATTTCTGCTCTGTATCCTCTTCTTCCTCTGAACTTGCTTCCCACTTCATTGGTTTTCTGACAAACAAAAAATGAGAAACAAAAGGGAAATAGGAATTCTGAAATGTGATCAGTTGCAACTTGCTGATTAGAATGCATAAGCCTTTGTAAGGAAATCCAAACCCTCCATGACATAATATACTGAAATCAGTGCTCAAAAATCAAGGAAATAAGAGTCCCACCTTACCATAACACTAGGTAGAGAGCAAACAAGTAACTTCCACCTGCTTTTGGTGAAACAATGTCTAAGTATGCCAGTTAAAGACCAGTTTTGATTTGTAGCACTGCCCATAACATGTTCATAATATGAGAAGCACATGGACAGCCCCTTGGAACAAACCATTGGCAGAACCAGTCCAGGAAGAGTGGAGGCAGACCTGCTATCTTGTAAGGGCATGAGGTATCAATGCAGCACAAGAACAGCTAGTGATGGATGAAGGCCACCCAGGTTTATGTTAGTAATTGGTGTATTGACTGAATCACAAAAGGCTGTTTGTGAACATAAATAAAGCAATGCTCCTCTGCACTTTGAAGTATCCACAAGGTTCTTGAGGCTTGTACTAAAGATTTATTGATCCAGATCTTCAGCAAGACCTCAGTGAGCCCTTCCTCTGATCCTTTTTGTTCTTCTCCACTTTTCTTTCATGGATTGAAGGACTCATGGGATAATGTACTCAGGATACTAAAGGGCCAAATGACAGCCTCTGTGAACAGCCTCCTTTGAGTTACTCTGCAGATGTGCAACTAGCTTGGGACAAATAGTGAAAAGGCCATTCTACCCTTTACACACTTCTGCTTTTCATTGGCTACCTCTGAACAGGTTTCATCACTGACCAGTAGAAAGAAATGCTTAAAATATAAATGCTTATATCAACAAATACGTTCCCAGTTTGATACAAAAATGCTTACCTTTTCCCTGCATTCCTTTGGGTTTCACTCTGACTGTGCATTTGATACTTCAATATAAAAATAGATACTTAGTAATTTAAAATTGGTCTATGTCACTCATAGTTTTGACATTCGTGCTTCCCAGTCCATACTGTATACATTACTCTGAAGACAAACACTAACACAGATTAAAGTATTTGACTACCAGAAATGGAATTACTCCATAGCACTGGCCAAAAGATGCTGAATTTAAACTTTAATTACTTCAGTTTGTCTCTTCTTGTGGCACACATCTGCTCTAACACAGCTTCCTCTGGTTAAGGATTTTCCTTGCATCACACAAGAGCATATAAAGTTATCTCATAGTGATGCCTTTTCTTGGTCTTAGAAAATTGGCAAAATTAAATCCTTAATAAGGATTCTTATTAAAATACAAAGGTAAAAACCCCCTATCCCTTAACCATGTCTGGCTTTCAATTTTTTTAAGACCAGGAAAAGGCATCAATATGAGATAAACTTAGTTTAGGGGCACTGGGCTGTCTCTGAAGTCAATTAAAGCCTTTTGTTCCTCTAAAACGTAAGTCAAAACAGGCACCAACTGTCTGAAGAAGCAATTTTTTCAAAATACTCATGTAGGATCTCTGTGGCTCCCAGGCATAGAAGTTGTGTCCTTCAGACCTCCTAAGAGCAGCAGGTTAGAGGGACAAGGCAGGCTGAGAGCCCAACTCAGCTGGGAGGCCCAGTTAGTAGCCTGCCCACTTAATTTCTTTATACTAATATTGCCCTTTCTTAGATATAAAGTGCTGAAAATTCAGTAAAGAACCACAAAGTGATATAACAAAGTGATATGATATAATTTCTATATATCATAAAGGCATAAAAGAATAAATGTACTCAAAATCTCCCACAGCATCCATCACTGCTTTGCTATACTTGGCAGCTGGATGTCTTGAGAAATACACACCAAGAGTGTAATGCAGAGTATATCTCCCTCCAAATATTAACTTTACTCTTCTGACATTTTAGATTATGCTCTTCTCCATTTCAGTTGAAAATACAAATAAATACTTCACTTAAAAAAAATTCAATCATAGGAGAAAAAGAAAGACTTTATAAACTAAATGAAAGGCATTTGTGTTGTTCTAATAGTGGGATTGTTTAATTCATATCAGATGGCTTTGCTTAAAATGTTGTAATAAAAATAGCTCATATAAACACTCTTGTGAGGTATTATTCACTTGTGTGATCTGTAATAGAATGACTAAGAATATAATTTTGTATCACTTATCTTTAATGGTTGTAAATCTGTCTTGGATACAGAGGCATAAATATTCTCTCTGTTCAGACACTGAAGACAGACCACTGCCTTCAAACGATGTTTCATCTCATCCTAGAATAGCAGTGTAGGACAGCTGGACTGCCCTAAGTGTGACTGTCTCTCCCTACTGATCATAAAGAGTCTGGATGACAGGCTGAGAGGGGAGCAATTAATATTTTGGTAGTGTAAGGCAGGTGATATGAACCCCATTCTGTGATGCAGGAGGGAACTGGACTGGATTGTCTCATGTTGGGAACCATGTGGACAATTAGTTGCATTACTTATCACCTATAAACTTAGCCTCCCTTATAGATTATTACCTTTGTTGATACATACATAATTATTTTCAAAGAGAGAGAGAGACAGACAAACATACAGAAAAGGAAGACTTACTTTCCTTCGATCAAGTAACTCAGGCAGCAATGGATTATCACTGATACCTGAGTCTCCATTCAGAACTGTAGTGTTGTCCGTAACAAACTCCTGACATCACCTCTAATAGGAAAGCAATGCTTTGTAGTCCTCTGCTGCCTTATTTTGTATCAGATGGCCCGACTATATATTCCATAACTTTCCCCAAAGAAGGCAGCACTGCTGTGCTCCAGGTTATTAAAAGGCAAACCACAAATTTCCTCCAGTTATTCTGACACATTGAAAATAGCAACCAACAGTTTAATATGAAGAATCTCACTGTTGCACATAAACAATCTTTTATATTACATATATTCATTCTATAATAAAACATCCATCTCTGTTTTACATACATATTTTTACAGAAAACCTGCCAATGTAATACAAGGTTTTTCTATGTAACTGTCACATTTATGTAAACTGTATTACAGCTCGTTCACTGCCTCCATTTCACTTATTCTTATCTTCCACTAAAACCTGTGTAAGTTTACCTTGGAGGCTCTTCAGAACTTCAGCTTTTATGATTTTTATTGTGTTATTGGTTTTGGTTTTTATAGGGCTCAAAGCAAACTGCTTTCCAGCACTGTCAGGATACAGAGTGATACCACAATATACTTAATACACCTAATAGGCATAGTTCCAGAATATCTGTCCAGTCAAACAGGGAAAAGCACACAGCTTGCCTGCATGATGTAGCTACACAGACACATTCTTTCTAATATGGTGGGAGAGACACAAAGGACTAGCATTTCAATAGTGGCATATGCCCCCCATTCATATGTTTTTATGTTTAATGCAGTATGGAAATCATTTTAGTGTTTGCTACCAGTTTTCTCCAACCTGGAGAAAATTACTTCAAGTGAATGCAGACCATTTTACTACCCACATTCTTACAGGAAATTCTTGCAAATAAATACTGTGTTACTGGGCAATACTAAAAATGCAGTGACAGAAGCCTTTTTAATGAATGTTATGCTCTTGGTCGCTACAACACACCGAGGGTTGGAATAAAGCAGTTGCAGCTGGATGACAGCTTGGGAAAAGGTGTTTTTGCAGAGTGTCACATAAAGCAGTTGGCATAATTCTTGCCAGTGACAGTGAATGTAAGTAGAGCAGCACCCCTTCTTCCAGCTGGATCATAAGTCCCTTGATCTGCAGCTCAAAAGTGATATGTGCTCTAAAGTATTTTTCATGTCCAATGAGGCAGGAGTATTCAAAGATAGCCAGCATATACAGTGACTGTGTTTGGAAATATTTACACAATGTATCTTCGATCATCTCAACCAATACTTGTCAGTACAGTAACTTATTAACATTAAATTGATTCTAAGCTTTTGGAGAAAAGTATCTAAGCTTCCTACAGACTGTGTCTTTACATATTGTTTAAAAGGAGAAGTAAAACATCTTGGAGAGATGCAGCTTCCATTCACTCTCCAACTGACAGCACAATGTCTGTCTACTACAACCAAAATCACTCTGATGATCCAAATCCTTAAAATCTTCTGGAGATCCTACAGCAGTCCTATTTCACTATAGAATAAAATGTGCTCCCCAGCCTGCAGGCAGAGGTGGGCCTTTTTTTCTTTTTACACAAAACATTTGAAACTCAACCTCTTTGTTATCACTGTGGCCAAGACAGCCTTCTACTATCACATCCCTCACGAATTCTTCTTTATTCACAAATAGCAAGTCTAGGAGGCAACCTGTCCTAGCTCACTGAATTTTTTTGTAAAGAAATTGTCTTCAAGAAACTTAAGGAATTTCCCAGCTTTACTCATCCCAACAGTGACAGCATGGTATTCCCAGATGATGTGTGGGAAATTGAAGTCTCCCATAAGGGCAAAGGCTACCAATCCAGAGACTTCTCTTAATTGCCTGTAGAATAACTCATCATGCTATCATCCTAGCTGGGTAATTAAGAACAGACACCCACAATGACATCTTCTTTGTTTTCCATCACCCAACCCTTACCCATGGGCTCTCAACCACATCAACATTACCTGTAAGGATTGTAAAGCTAACTTCTCCCATACATACAGTGCAACTTTTCTACCTTGCCTGCTCTGCCCATCCCTCTTGAACAGCCTGTTGTGCCCTCCTGAACAGTGAGGGGTTCTTACTACTCTGCAACAGGGACACTAAATATTCTCTATGTAAGTTCCAGATTCACAAGAGACAATGCTCAATGTTCACTTGAAGCTTAATGTAAATATCATTTTGGCAAGTGAGTGCAAACAACTGATCAAAAAATTATGTTTTAAGTCTGATGACATACAAAATTTGCAAATACTCAAGTTTTTGATAACAATCTCTGCGAGAACTTAAATTTTTCCCTGAAATTCCAAAAGCACTGCAGTCACAACTGAGCAGAGACAGCCATAGGCCACTCATAAAGCTCTGCAAGTAAAGCACTGTTCTTTCCCTTTGCAGGTGACAGCTGAATCCTGGAAGTATAGTTGGGGAACACTATCAGTCAGCCTCAACATATGATAGAGTATTAAAGGCTTGTCTTCAAGTGGTAGCCAGAGCTGATGAGACCCCCCAATAATACGCTAGATTCTCAGGTTGGGATTCAGCTCCTCTGACTTTAGCTAGTTATATTGCAGATATATATATATATTAAATAATTGCTAAGGTCTCATTATAGTTAGTGTAGTGAAAAGTTATCTCTGCTATCTTGAAGTAAGCATCTTTAGGACACATGTAGACTCTATGGAGCAGGGCTTCAGTGTTTTTTTCTACACACACGCACCTTAACACCGTTTAAGATGACATAATGAAGCTGGCACCTAAAGCCTAGCAGATATGACACAGGACATAGACAGTCTTGTTCTTATGAGGGTGAATCTGAAAAGCAGAGGAAATACCTAGAGAAACTCAATTCATACACAAATGATGCCAAGAAGTAGGCTGCTGTGCCAAGCTCTTGATATCTACTCTCTATAAAGGCTGTGTGGACACTGCCTGCAAACAGACACACAGAAGCTAGACCAAGGCAAATCCCACTTCAGTTTTAGTTCCCTCTTCTGCCAAGGAGGTTTGTATCCAAAAAATTAAAAAATTAAAAAATTAAAAAATTAAAAAATGTATTAAGAAATGGTGTATGGGTATCACCATAGCTGAGACCTGGTGACAGCATTCTACATTCATTTTCTGTGAAAAACATGCTATTAAGGGCAAATATTTGATTTAAAAAGACTTTTTCTTCCTTTCATCTATTTCTTGTTCAAACCATGTCCATTTGGCAAGGTTCAGGAAATACAGTGTCAAAAAATTCTTTTGCATTTTAGGAAAGGACATGTCTTGAGCCTGCAAATTGCTAATAAACACTTGCTATTTAAGAAATTATATTATTTAGAAATTATATTAATATGTGACTTTTCTAAATAATATAAGACACCTGTTGAAGTGAAGAGACATTTTAAAATTAGGTATCAGAGTAAAGACACAGTTCCACCTCTTATTCCTGCTTTCCTTTTAATACTAGAGTGAGTTTTACAGATAGTAACTGCCAAATTAGCATGCTGGAACAACAGGCTGTGCCAATACAAAATGCCTGCCTGCAGCCAGTTCTGTGTGCAGCATGAGTTTAGCATTAGGATTAGGATTAATTGAAAAAGCACCAAGCAAATGATAGGTCTTGGTAAGTTTTCAAGAAGTCTTCCAGCAAGACAGAGGCACAGAATCAATTGGGTTGGAAAAGACCTTTGAGATCATCCAAAGTCCAACCCACGAGCTAACACCACCTTTTCAACTACACCATGGCATCAAGTGTCATGATCAGTGTTTTCTTAAACACCTGGACTAGCTGGTGTGCAGACAAAAGCCATGTCCCCTTGCCACTGTCAGCCTTTGTTGTCATTTGTCTTGCTTTTCCATAAGGAGTTTCTGTTCAGATCCTTGCCTGCCCCTCTGTCATTCATTTTGGCCCTTCACTCTCCAAACCAGCTTTTGGATTGATAATCCACCCTTCATGTGGCAAACACACAGATACCAGCTCACCCTGACACTGTCTTACTTTTCTGCCCTGTTCCTTAGGCTTTGATTAAAGAAAATGTTAACATAAACAATTAAGAATATTCTTAATTTAAGCTTAAATCCCACAGAAGTCAGATACATGAGAGATTAAGCTACAGTCCTTGAGCTGGATTAAAACTTGGGATCTCATTATGTTCTTTAGTGTATTCCTTTCCTCTCTTTAGCTCCATTTATAGGCTCTATCTGGAGGAACAGCTTAGTAAATTTCTTCCATAAAGACTGCAAATGCAGAACTCATGTTTTCCTCGTGTTTTTCTTGAGTGGAAGGTTAATTTTCCAGGTCTTGCTAAAAGCAAAATTGCTTCTATGTTAAGTTTCCCCCAATGCAGACTTCAGCTCACTCCCTAACGTAACAGAAAATTAAAATTCTGTAGAAATCAAAAGTACAGGATGAAAAATAATGATGATAAGCAAATTATATCCCTGATGGGAAGTAAATTTTAAAACTATGGAATGCAGACCATTTGGCTAATTGACTTAGATTAAGTGATATTACTCACCACTTCATTGGAAATACATGTTACAGAAGAACAGTAAATATTGCAAATGTTGAAGTAAAATTTTCTTGTATCCCTAAGACAGTCTTCCAGCACTTTTATCAGAGGCTTTTGTATTAGATCATTAGGCTTATTACCATTTTAAAATTATGCCAAAACCTTTGAAAGAGGATTTTAATAGGCCAAGTTGGCATCATCATCTCCCCATGCTTGCTGAACTTGGACTCATATTCTAAACCACTAAGCTTCTACAGCAGTGGGAAAGCCAACCTGAGCAACTGTGTACCCTTTCAAAATTTGAGCCTTTCTTCTGAAAGAGTTCAGGTAGAGCAAAATACTGACATATTGTCAGCCTGAACTGTTAAACGTTTTATTGGGTTTTTTTTCACTTTAATAGCATACAACTGCAATAAACTTCTGTGCTTATTTAAGCATCATTTTAAATGCATTCTACTTCACTAAAATTTGTATGTTGTCTCTTGAGGACATTAGGAAAACACAGCATTGGATACCAGATACTTTTAAATTGTAATTTATATGACTTCATAAAGTTCCCTTTCTTATAAAAATACTTAAAATTCTATCCGGTCAGCACAAATCTAGTCCTAGCAGTCTCTTGAAATCTGAGTTTAAATTTGTCTTTTCAAGAAGAAATGAGAGAAAAAACCCTAGAAATCAGAGGGGGTGAAGAGAGGCTTTTAAACACTATTTATAAATTTGTATTTCATGGCAATATATTGAAGCTGACAAGTAAAGGAAAGTTGACATTGCAGAAGCTGCATTATCATGTGAGGAGTACTTGTGCTTTGGAACAGGAGACTAAAATATATTTGAGTATGCTTTGCTTCTGAAAATAACTGGATCTATTACCAAATCTTCTGGGGGAAGAAAAAACAATTCCAATTAGGGATTTATTTGTAACACCCAGATTTCAGTAAGAAGACCTCAAACTACAATGTAAACTTCACTTGTGACAGTATTTTAGCTTCTGAAAATCATGTACATTAGAATGAGAACAGAGGGGCTTTCAGTACTTTAGTCATGAAGTTAATTTTGGAATTATTGAATTACTGTGAAACATTATGGGATATGGCACACTGCATTATAATGTATTTGCGGTATAATATATTGTTAAAGAGTCTCAAGAAATGTCTACTTAGACATTCTATTTAGTTTTCAGACTACACCATTACCAAAACTCATGGAGTTAGAGAGAAGGACAAGTTACAACATATAAGCCACATTCTCAGAAGTGTAACAATCACATTTCCCTGTTTGTTCCCTTAAACAACAACTACATTTTCTAAAGCTCCTACACAGGTAAATTTTGAAGTGGAAAACACTCAGCTTCGAGATGTTCCAGTGCATCTTGACACATACCTCTGGATCTCAAGTATTTTCAAGATCTGGACACCTTCCTGCAGTAGGAGTCGGAATGGACAGACAGGGTTAGGTGGCCTTGTAAGGGACAGCTTGGGGTAAGCCAGTCATGAAGAAGGAAACTTGCAGAAAGGAGTCAGTGCTTTGTGGAGTTGCCTGTGAGAAGTCCACAAAGAAAAGGCATGAGAAGTTTTTAAGATAAAAAGAGAATGATGATAGTGTCAGTTGTTTCTGTCTTAACAACTACATTTTTGCATGTCTTTGTGAGAACCTGGACTTGAATTTAAATGTGTTTTGTTAGTACTGTGGTTATAAACTCAGGGTTCTGAGTCAAATGATAGAAATTAAGCCACTGTAGTGAGAAACTATTCTTGCATGTGTAATATGTGGTATATAAATTTTTCTTTTTTTCAAAACATTATCTTTCAGGGTATCCCACCTATACAGAATGGCAAGAAGCCTAGGCAATATCTAAAGTGGTTTCACTTGCTTAAGAAATACTCATTTTATTTAGTTAAAACTGATATCAAATACTGTATCCATTGAGATCCAATATCTTAGTCTTTTGTCCAATCTCTCCTCTTGTTCCAAGTGTAAACACAGAATCAGACCATCTATGAAAGTAGTTTCCTCTTCCCTCTATGCTTTCCATCCTTCCATCTGGAGAGGAGAGAGGGTATCTATCTTAGACTTCTTTCTTAGCTTCTATCTTAGTTCTTTCTTTACTTCTTACAGGACTCTATTAGGTTCCCTATAGAGCTATCTTTGGCAAAAGTCTCTAACTAATATTCTCCATGAAAAGAACTGGAGTGAGATTCTAAGACTGATCCACTATTTCCCACTTGGAAATTAATAAATTGTGGAAACTTAATTTTCCATTGAAATTACTTATCCAGTTTTCACAGAATAGAAGAAAACCCACATGAGTTTTTCAATGAAATAACACTTTTCCCAAAATATACAGGATTTTTGTGCCTTGTGGCCATCTTCAGTTCCATGAGCTTGATTGCTTGACCAAAATGTGTCAGCTTTGCCAATATATCTGAGGGATTCCTTGGGATTGTTTTAGTTTTTTGCTCTTGAAGGATTCTTATTGGGGAACAAACAAAAATAAGAATAGAGCTAAGAAAAGGGAATAATTTTTGTGTTCATAGGAAGACTGATGAAAAGTCTCACTTCTGTCAAAAGCAAACCACTCTATTTCAGCCAAATACTTCTTCCCACTTCCTAGCCTCAATTTCCCTTGCTTCTGTTGTCTAATACACTCACCCTTCCCAAATCCTTTAGTGAGGTGACGGGAGGTGCTGTAAGTTGGGGTTGTGTGACATTTTCTACCTGCTGTCATGAGGAGGTGCTCACTCTTGGTGTGGAAGCTGCCAGGACCTGGCTGTAACCATGACAGCATATCTCATAACCTCTGCCAAATAGGACACTTTGCAAATTCTGCCTCCCCAGAACTACTGCCTCCCTGTTGTTTTCAGGTGAAGATCTCCAGTCCTACAGTAAGGACTGGAGAAGAAACCTCTGACACTTACAAGAAAGTAGAAGACATTACTCTGAGTTTTAATAAGGAGGGGGAATGTGGAGTCCCCAGGGATTAGAAAATGTTTAATTGTTCATCTTGTCTCAGAGTCAGTGTAGATAGGTAAGGATCATGGGGGAGAAAAGGCAATTAAATAATACTCTGCCAATATTACTACTGCTTCCTGTTCTAATTTTGGTTTGGAAACAAAATAGATGACCAAAGTGAATGCATGTTAGGCTTATGTTATTTCTGCATTTATGGAAGAGATATATATGTGAAAACTGTATTTTTTGGGATTTAGAATCTTCTGATGGATACAAAAAGACACACTATAAGTTAGCTAGTAGGACAGAACAACATCTGATCACAGCCTGGATAGAAGTCCAGACGGCTTTTTCAAGAGCCTTCAGCTAGAAAGCCAACTCTAATCAAAACCGATGTCTCAGCAGAAATAATATATTTACATATGACAATAGCCATGCTGAAAGGAAATGCAATTTTAAAAACAGTGAAATGAACACAAGAGATTTTTTTTAAAATCCATCAATGCCAGCATAGGATATTTCAGCAGTTAGAAAATAAAATGTGTTAGCATTCTCAAATATACAGTATATAGCTTATACAAAAAATACTAATGATTTTTAAACTCACTTTACATTCAGGGATCCTGGCAACTAGCAGTGTGCTGGAAGATTCCTCGCAGACATGAGCATGAAGGTGCCACACAGAGCAGCCTAAGGGGCTGAATCAGTTTGCAGCCCCAGGAAGAAGATGACAAACATAATCACTCTGAGTGCTCTTGGCTTCACCTTGCCCTGCCCTACATCTCCTGCCATCCTGCACTGAGCACACTCAGACAGCATCTTGGCTAAGACTAAAAATGTCACTAAGGACCAGCTGATGTGGTAGCTGAGAGTGGTCATTGTGACACAGGAGTGATCTCATCCTGACTATTCTTTCTGGTTTTGTTTGGAGAGTACTAATTTTGAGCAGCAACTGTACATTCCCTGAGATAGATCTCTGCAACTGACTAAATTGTTTATATTCAGGTTTGTAATTCAGATACAAATGTACCTTAATTAAGACACATCCACTTTATAGCCGGGTCACTGTATAGGTATGGCCATTGTCCTACAACAGCAATTTCAGTAAGATTCAAAACAAACGTTTGCATGTGTTAAAAGAAAGATTAGAAGTATTCAGGCTTATGTTATGCTATGCCAGTGAAGGCATTTTTAAGATGCACCTGCGGGCATTAAAAATAACAGCAGAGTGAGGCAGAGTTATCTGAGGATAGTGGATTTGGAAAAGAACTTGTCTTCCATATCCCAGTGCTGAGAACTGGACCCTTGAAGTGATGACAACGAGCTCCTCTGTCTGTCCTTTTGGGAAACGTTCAATTAATGAATTACTGGACCGTACAAGTCACCAGACAAAAACAGCATGAAGTGGCAGAGAGGAAACTTTCATTAGTGGCCGCTCATAGTTTATCTTGCAGAGGCCAGAACAATGAAGCTAGCTCTTCAGTATAGGCTCCCCTGCAAAAGGTGAAACAACTAACTGCCTTTCTTTCATAACCTCTTGCAGCTATTCTTTTAAATTCAATCTCTGAGAGTAAATGCAGTGACAGCTGCAGGAAAAGTAGAATCAGCGAGGTGGAAAGGGGACATTTCTTGAAGTTTTCATAATTAAATTATAATCATTACCAGAGTAAGCAGAAAAAGTGTAAATCATTCTAGCATACAGATCCAAACACAAAATGTAAGCTTTCTTCCTAATTCATTAATTTCTCCACATTTAGATTGCTAGTTATAATTACTCCAAAGGAATTATTAATTAGAAATTATTTTGCATTAGGCACTTGGAAGACATGAAGCTCCCATCTAAAAAATCTGTAATGACATTGCAACTACTGTTATGGTTTTATAGTAATGTAATGTGATTAACTATTACCAAATATATACAAGTATGATTAAGAAAACTAATTAAAAATGCTGCTTATCATGTCATTTATTCTGTTAACACTCTACAAGTTGTTTCTTCCACAGCAATTTTATTTATAGAAGGAATACATTTTTCTTATACTAATAAGAATTCTTGTTATGACAACATGCTTACATTTTAAGTATCTTCACAGTCTTTTAGACTGAATTGAGAAGTTCAGCCTGGAAGGGGTTAGAATTAATGTATGAGAATAGCCTGAGAAGTGCCCCAAATAAAACAGAGTACATACAGAAAAAATGATAAGGAATATAAAAACACAGAATCATTAAAGTTAAAAAATAATTAAAGGATCTAGTCCAACTTTTCACTGAACACCACTATGTCAACTAAACCATAGCAGTAAGTGCCATGCCCAGTCAATGTGTAATACTGAAAATTCATATATGGTTTAAAAACAAACATTTATCTTGCCAAATTAAATGGTGGGAATTGCTATGGGCACTGCTGCTGGCTCTTTTTTCCCTTCCATCACCATGCTCCTACATTTTTCTCCCTAGCAGCAGAGGAAGGATCCTTGTCAGACAAGGGCACAGTTATATAAAAAGTCTCCTAATGAAGCCCTCATACTCTGGTGTCATGAGTGTCCTTGGTTGCAATAACGTGACCCTGAAGAAAACCTGAATTTGAATGCTACAACCTTCAGGAAGAAAAGCTTTGGATCCTCCTGTGAATTTTCACTTGTTCCTATATCTATTTAAAACTATGTTATTACAAAATGCTCTAGAATAGCTCAAGAGGATAATCCTTGCTTAACAGAGGCATGGCATGATAACTTAATCAAGCCTTTTCCATTTGCAGTATAGCTGTCTGCATCAATCTACATTATTAATGATCCCAAAGAGATCAGAAGAATGTGTTTCATGAGGAGGAAGAAATAGCTAAGGGAAATACCAAGTCTGATTCACCAGGAACACAAACCACAAAGGGGAATATGAATTGTAAAGTAATCATGCTAATCCCAGACGCTACAGCGATACTTCTTGCCCAGTGACTTAATATCACTTATCTTAGTATATACCATGCTTAAGACTTCCAGATAGCACATATACAGAGTGATTTTACAAAACCTTGCCCTGAGTCCTTGAGAAAATTGGAGCAGGAGGACAGCCCCTCAGGAAGAGTCTGCCTCATCTGCCCTAGTTTCAATACCAGAAACACCTTTTGCTGGTAAGACAGGGCTGTGCTGTAGTGAAATTTGAATCCTTATTTTTCACAAAATATGTGGGCCCAGGTGGTAGTGGCAGAATTTGTCTGTAGCTATGCCATAATTTGTACAGTCCTGGACATTGAGGAGTGTGGCAGAGGGCCTGGGAAGAAGGAGAAACCACACCCTTCTCTCAGTAATAAAGTGTATAATGAATTCAGATATTTGTCAAGCAGTGTACAAGAAATCCATACGTACGCCCATGATTTACAAAGTCTGTAGCTGTACTTATTCTGAAAGGCTTATAAAAACTGTAAATCAGTGCATTCCTGGTGCTTTATCAACCATCAAAGAAGTCAAATTTGAAAGCAAAACAAATGCCAAATGAAACCAAGCTTCTCTGGGGCAAAGCAGTTTGAAAGTACCTGATGGACAGATGGATACACAAGATAACTCCAGCTGGATTCTTCAGACCGTAAGATAGCAAATAGCACAAAATCAAACTTCCTTCTTAATTTTCTAGTTTTTTGTACCTTGAAATTACTGCTTTATGGAAGCTGATATTTTCAGTAGCATTTGTAGCTGATGGAGCTGTAGTTCCTTACAGTTTTGAATAGGTGACCATTAAACCTCCTTTGGAGGTTTACATTTCTACAGTGAAATTGAAATTGTTTTCTCTTTGTCTACAGAGTCTGAGAGTTATTACAGTTTTCTTTAAACTAATAACAAATATCCATTCATATCTATCTGACAGAGACTGTATATTCAAATACATCTTTAACATATATTAATAACTTAAAAACATGAAAAAAGGGTATAACACTAATTATTTTTCATTAAAACTCTCAGGGGCAGGAGTCCCTTTAAATACATTATTAGCTCAAAGATGTTGTCACCACTGTACAATCTTGATCAAAACAGCAGTGTTCAAATCTCATTCAGTTGCCTGTTCAAGAAAAGTTTGGCAGCGAAGATATTTACGTGAAAAACAGGGTTCTGTGTATTTTGGGGCCAAAGCATGAATATAACCTCCTGTGGCAGCAAACATCTTTTCAACCTATTATACGTTAACAATTCATTTTTAATGTGGCAATCTCCAACATAGCTGGGGTGTCCCAAGCAGGTAGAAAAATGTGCTTAGCTATTCTAAAGGACATTTGGTTTTTCCAGAACCAAAGGGATAAAGACCATGAACATGACATTTTCAGTGATGCCAAAGGAAAAGTCTGCTTTAGCTGAAGGACCTAAAAATGTTGCTAGAAAGAGAGTGCAAGAGAGAATTCGCACTCATCACCTATCCAATGTGCTGGAACTTTGACCCAGAACTTCTAAAGTTGTGTCAGCTGGGTAGTTCTCACTGTAGAAAGCATGAAAAATCTGGAGCCAGGTATTTGATAGTTCTACTGTAAAGCAGATGTACAGAAACTTTTGTGACCTTGTCAGCTAGTTGAGATTTTACAAGGATTTTATATTATTTTGATTGAGTGTGATTCAAGATAACTGAACAATGTTAGAAAATGCTAATGATATAGGTCAATCACCAGAGTTAGAGTTCTGGAACATGCTGGCAAAGGCATATTTCAAGACATCCCCCCAGACCAGACTCTGTTACTACTTATTGGTACTCAGTTTTGGCAGGTAGTAATAGAAACTTGTGATTCTTCCTTCCTTCCTTCCTTCCTTCCTTCCTTCCTTCCTTCCTTCCTTCCTTCCTTCCTTCCTTCTACAGAATCACAATGTGGGAATGTAGTCATACACCAGGGGGGAGCTTGTGATACTGCAAGGCTTGGTTACCAAAGGGAACCCAATCCTGAGCAATCATAAGCATTATGTAGTATAATCTTTTCTTAAAGTGAACTAGTTTCTTTTTAAAATCAATTAAATTTAACTCCCAATACTCCTTTAGAAATTCAGTTTCAGAAGCTCTTTTCCCAGTCATCTTAAGCATCTGTTTAATTCCAATCTGAATTTATTCAAGGCTACTTTATATCCATTTCATCTTGTGCCAGCATTGTTGTTTGTCTGAAACAGTCCTTGAACGTCCCTGATGTATTTATAAGAGCAATTATTTTCCTTCTAAAATCAGTCTTACTTTGCTAGAATAAACAGAGTTTTCTAAGTATTTTCCGATAAGAATGTTTTCCATTTCCACAGTCATCCCAGTTATAAGAAAATCATAGACTAGTTTGGGCTGGAAGGGACCTGAAAGATCACCTAGTTTCAACCCCTCTGCCACAGGCAGGGACACCTTTAATTAGACCAGGTTGCTCAAAAACCCATCCAGCCTGGCCTTGAACACTTCCAGTGATGGGGCATCCGCAGCTTCTCTGGGCAACCTGTGCTGGTGTCTCAAAACCCTCACAGTGAAGAATTTCTTCCTTGTATTTAATCTAAATCTACCATCTTTCACTTTAAAACTATTAATTTTTTTGTCCTGTCTTGATAGGTCCTTCTATAAAGTCCTCCAGTTCTCTCACAGGTCCTTTTAGGTACTGGCAGTGTACTGTAATTCTTTTACTGGCTTAATTTCTTTTAAAAGTTGGGTAATCAGAACTATAGACGGTAGTCAAGATGAGGTCTAATTCACCTCTTTTAAACAGTAGAAATATTTCTGTGCCTTTTACTGGGAAGATCTCACCAGAACCATATACATGTTCCACAAGTGAATGTCAGGTGCCCTGACAACACTCAGGCATTATATAATCAATTCTCTCCATGATCGTTTCATGGTGATCAGCTCCCCCTGGTTTCTCTTCCAATTCCCCCAGCAGAACAGATCCCCTTAGCTACAGCCTTGCACTGAGAATGTGTAGAAAATGATCCTATTTCAGATACTCCAGTCTAACTCTTGTACAATAACCTGTACCTCTGTCATGTTAGTATTGCCTCCTAACCTTGTAACATCAGCATACTTCAGTGTGCCAAGACTGTTGAATGACAAAAGTAAATAATTCACCTTCTGTAAACCTAATTTGATATAATTAGCATTATTCTGTTGGTTTAGATGTTGCTTATTCCTTCCTATTTAGTTCAGATCAGTTCACTTTGTTTGAATATAGCCCCCTTGCTAGTGACAGGTACCCTATGTAGTTTGCTAGTTACTTAAAATTTTTACTCTGTCTGGTACTTTCCTTTTTAGGCCACAAAATAATATAGGCAGTACCCAAATGGTTTGAAGCCCTGAACTTATTCCAGAAATAAGGAAGGGTATTCAGCCTTCAAAGACTTTTAGCTTCCTGGCCTGCTGCCCACATCAAATATCCTTCAGTGACAGACAATAGCAGTCTTACAAAAAATTATATTCTTCAGCCTTTCCCCAGCCAGCACACCTAAGGCTTTTCTCAGAAAATTCCCAAAGCACTTTATTGAACTGTAGCTAAAGAGTCTTCTTGAGGTTAAGTCCTAAACTCTCTGGCAGTCTCCCCACCTTGCCTGGTCTGGAACTTTCTATCCCAGCTCTTGTGAATGAGTCACTGAGCCACAGCTGGGTGACTTCTTGCTCTCTGTTAACCCCACTGTGCTTATTCATGGCAGAATGTATCCAATTGCAATCCCATATACTTTAAATATACAGACAGCTGTGGTCCCACCTCCACCGTGGGTTTGGCTTTTTTCATATTTATGTTGGGTAAATTATTGCTATAAATGATAAAAAGTAAAGCAAAAGAAATAATTCAGATAAATAATACGACTTGGTACAATCTGACATAAATATTGAAAAACAAACAAAGAAGAGTCATAGAACATGCAGATCTGAAACAATCCATTAGGGATTCCTTTTGGAAGTAGTGGAAATGTGGTTATCTGTGTGACTTAAAAAAAAAAAAAAGAATATACAGCACAGTATAACTCTATAGGCCGTAAAAATGGTTACCTCCATTTCATAGCCCTGAAAAGAACCATTTGATTTAAAGAGATGGAAGGGTTACAAAATTTTTCATTACTAGTGCAATCACTGAGTATAAAATAAAACATCAAAAAAAGAGTTCTTTTATGTGAAGATCAAAATTCCAATGATTTCATGCCTCATAAGGATATTTTTTTACCTTTTTCTCCCCCTCAATTTCATTTATTTGTAGAGTGTTGTCTAACAGAAAAAGTTCTTTTCTCTGTGGAGCACTACAAGGGTGCCTCAAGGAATTGAGCCAGACAAAGTGAGACAGATGTGTTAAACAGATGGATGCCAAGGAAGTGGCTTGGTCTCTTAAACAATGGATGTGAAGGACTGGGGAGCAAGTGGAACAGAGTCTTGGCTGGACTGAATTGGGAGAGGGAGTCTTTCATCTTGCTGTAAAGGAAAGCAAGAAAACCGTCTATCCCATATTGATAAACCAATGCCTCAATTGTCAACTTTTCTGACTAAGTGCATATTCCTCACATTGGCCCACAGCTCAAATGTGTCTTAAGCAGTAAACTTTAAGTACAAGGTGCTGCAATCTTATTTCAACCCTTGAAGATGATGAACTAAGCACAAATGCACGTCCTAACCAGCTGAATAAAGCAGAAACCATACGTTGTCCCAGTGCTGCCAGAGGCTGCCCTTTGGTCCCCTGTCAGCAGCAAATCTGCACATGGAGGTAAGTGGCTGTGCAGTGTCACAGCCACAGCGTGACTGGCAGGGCATGCCTGGTAACTCAATGTTTACCATTTATGAACTTCATGGTATTTGTATGAAACAGAAGTAATTGTGAAGTGAAAAAGAGGAAGTTTTATTCCCATGAATCATCTGGGAATACAGTCTGCATTCAGTACCCAAATGATTTTGGTGAGTCACATGTAAGTCTCATTCAAATCATCATTTGCTGCTCTGAAAAGTTCTATTTATTGTCTACAAGAGATCAAAAAATAGTTCTTGTACATCTCACTTCAAATTCCCTAAAAGGACTTATTTATAAAGAGATAGATGCTCAAGGTTGTATTGAAAATTATCTTTTGAAAGTATGTCCAGTCTGCTGCTTAATAATTGACCTTTCTCCACAGCAGCAGGCACTTTACAAAATCCTGGATGTAGTCATGTATTCTTAGAGATAGGATGAGTACTCCTTTTCCCAGGCTTTACAAAATGAGTTCTGCATCTCTTCAAATGCATGCATCACAAGGTTGTTGTTCCTGAAGTCTACTTTTTATTTTTCATGTGCTAAGCACGAGGTACATATGCTGAAGCATGTAAAACTGAGGCAGTGTGAAAGGGATAGGCAAGAATTACAGCATGGTTTTGTCAAGGTTATTAGACATAAGATGATGTAATTCATTACAAGAAAATTAACAACACTTTACCTTTGTTATCTCTCAGAGGTTACATCATGAGCTTTGAACCAGTGGAGTTATACTGGATAATTACTGCAGCTTAATAAAACAAAACAATTTCCATTTCTGAAAACAGATGTTTTTATTCTCAGACCATGCCTACACATGGAAAACAAAAGTTATTTATTGCAGCGTGATAATACCCAGAAACCTTTTAGCCACACAATCCTAATATTTCTTTATCTTGAGCTTTCTGAAAAAATACCAAGTGGACTGCTTTCAACTGTCTCAGAACGTCTTTACTTCCTTCATGAGACAGCAGAGCCATGCTTTAATCTAGAGAAACACAGACTATAGTTCTCAGCATCTAGGAAAGCACACGTTTCTGACCATTGCTTTCACTAAGAATCATGGGGTGATAAAGGCTGTCAGTTTTTCTCTGTGGCTCTCCTACTCCTCAGACCCATCAGTCACTTAATCAGCACTAGCAGTTCCTTTGTCCTGCACTTCACATTACATTTAGGTGCTGAAAAGGTTTAAAGAAGGGCAGCTAAAACAAAAATACTGCCTGTGAAGAGAAAATAAAGGAAGCAAAGCCCACATGCTGCAATCTCTGTACTGAATCCCCAGTTACTTCTTGGGGAGTTATGCACAAGACTCCACCACCATTAGGCACGTTCCTTTTGAATGTCCCAAGGTGTACAGGAATGCATATATGTATGTATATGTGTGTATATATAGGAGAGAAGCTTTGCAGCAGACAAGGTTTGTTCTGGTAATTACACAGGACAGATATTGGTGACTGGTTAACAAAATAAACAAGAGGAGTGGAAAAAAGATGAGAAGTAAAGCAATGATATTTTCCAACAGAGGAATAGAATAGGCTGAGACGTGAGGTTCAAATTAAATTTATAAGAAGTGGGGCTCCCTGGAAATAAGAATTCACAAGATTTGGTGATGAACAGCTTCCTTGACCTGGCAAAATTTTCCTTTTCCATTTTATGATATGTAAGGAGGAAATCCATGTGCCTTAGAGGTGTAAGACTTGTTATTTTGCAGCTTTTTTACATGAGTGTATGAGATATGACAATATTGTGAGCATGATCAGCAGCATTGGTGTGAACAGCTTGGTGTGTTTCACCTTCTGTGTGAACAAAATAGAGAGCACAGCTTTTTCTGTGATTGTATGAGTATACAGTAGTTGTTGTGAGAGCATCAAGTGGATTTTGAGTAGGGAACCAGGCTAATGCTAAAGTCATAGACAGCTCAATATAATTTCTGAATTTAGTTTGCTGTAGCAGCACTGTTTTCACCTTCTTTTCTCCTTGTCTACTTTCCTTTTCCCCCCTTTCCTAGGATCATTTCTCTGTCTCTCCCTCAAACCTCTTCTTTCTTGAAACCCCCCTGAAATCATTACCCTAGGTGCTACAGACTCCCCTACCTCCCCTTCTGCCCCCTCTTCGTGTTCTGTGCACTTCTAACCTTGCTCGAACCCAACAGGTGAGAAAAGCCAGAAAAGAAACACAGTCAGCAAAGCTCATTGCTAATTCTTCAAAAGGAATATGCCCTCTTGCATTCCTAGGTCTTTATATGCTGTTATATGGCTTTTATACACTGTTATATGGTCTTTATACACTGTTACATGTCTGTAATAGAAATAACAAGAGAAAAGGGCTGGGCAAACAGGAGGTTTGGATGAGCCCTTCAGACCAAACAGAGGCAAACTACAAAGTTTGCAGTCACATGCTGCCTGTTGACCTAAGCTGTGATCTACACTAGATATGCCTGTGTTTGAGACTGCATTCTGACCATAAACCTCACAAGCTTTCCAGGTGCCTGAACGTCTGCAGATAGGTATATTTCAGGAACAGAGTTCTGCAGGTTCCTGGATTTTGTAAATGGGCTTTCTAGACCTGTGAGCCCTGTGGCCAGGCTAAAAATCTCCATCCCTATTTCATGCCTGAAAATATTCAGATTTGAATTTTTCCCTGACATACATGGTCTGGTTGAATTTCCTATGAAAAAAGATTTATTTAAATTTTAATAAACCATTTATTTTATAGCATTTTCCCCAGGATTTGCAGCAGATTCTGAAATGTCAATTAACTTGACAATAAAGCCCTTTCAAAAATAAAATAAAGCTTTATTTAAACACTCAAATAATCATTTAAATTATAAATTAAGTGGAACTAAGATTATTCCCTGTATTTTCACTAGTAGAACAGCTGAGAATTAATTGGATTGGTTTCTCTTTAAACTGATGGAGGGAGTTCTAAAATATCCTGCTTTAAATCTCCATTAAACAGTTTCAGATGTATTCAGTGAAGCTAGGCACTTAATTTCTAGCCTGAAGAGGTTCCACAAGGATTCTGGGAGCCACTAAACACTGGAAGGATGTAGGTTTTTTTCTTGGAATTACCTTTGATAATGAGGCTGTCTTTCTTCCCTTGAGATGGCTAATCAAACTAGCAGGAAAAATGTCTGTGTCTTACTCCTCCAGAGATATCCCAAAACTGTAAGAAAGTGAACAGGTTGCTTCCTGAGTGCAAGTCAGCTGGGCAAGAGCCAGCAGCTGGAAACTGAATAGGGATCAGCACTGAAACAGGGATCATCCAAAGAGAGCACAAAAATGTCACAGTGAGAGACAGTGAGCAAAAGGAAGTTGATTGAGATTTCAAACTTTTCTGGTCACTGAGGGTTGCAAAAGCCTTTTACCCCTAATCCAGAAACTAAAGAAGAGGTTTCCCTAAGGAAAGATGTCTCTTCCATATTGAATTATATGGGATTATTCCAGATGCACAGCAGTAGTCCTTTACAAAGGCTATGTTGCCCTAAGGGACCTAGGCTCAGCAAAGGACATTGGGATGCAACAGATAGATTAGTTAGTATGAGTTTGTTTAGAACTTCTCTTCAGCTACCTACTGGAGATGTCTGAACTGATGGGACAGGGCTGTTTGTTTATATAGTTGCTCATCTATTTGGTTATGCTTTTTTTAGATTTTAGTTACATTTCGGATGATTTGCAACCAGTCCAACTACTCTAAATTACTATTCTGACATATGTGTGAAGTCTGGGAATCAATCAGGGAACTTTCGAAATTTGTAAAATTAGAATGCCCTTCATTCATAAGTTACAAACATTGATAGCTTCAATAAAAGGTGCAGCTTTTGAAATATCTAAGTGTTCTACAAATTAATTTCAAAATGGCATTGCTTTACAGCCTCTAATGTTTTAACCTACTACTCTTTATTCCTCTGTTTCAATGGCAACTTTCTAGAAGGTCTAACAAAAGCACAAAAAAATTCTTTGGAACTACAATAATATAAATTTCCCTCCCTTTTCACATTTCTACCTTTGCTACATTAAGATATTGCCTCATTTGCAGCAAGTTACATAAAATATTGTAATTCTTAGAGGTTCTTGTGATAGCCAGGCAGGACTAAGAGCTGTTTTACCTTTGGCTTTTAATTTCTCGGTATATTTATGTTCAGAGATAGACCCCCCTGGAGGAATGTTTTCAGTATGCCATACTGGCAAATACTTGTAAGTGTGCACACAATTACAGCTCATTACAACAGTGGGAGTCATTTGCCTGCCTGCTCTCTCAGCCTTCATGTTGAAATGAGACTTCACTGTTATTTTTTGAATGATAAAAAAGGGAGAGGTTTATGCCAACCTTATCTATACTTAGAGATTTGCATGCATCTATGGCATTCTCATATGTGCATGCCAAATATCTAGTGACAAGGGGACATCAGCATCACATTAGACAGTTTCAACAACTACGTTATAACTTCAATTGCTATATGTCTACAAGGTAATATTTTGTTGCATTCACTTATATACATTAAACTGCCTTTTATTTTATTTGTGGGACTCTGATCAAACCGGTAGTTTTTAAATCTCTCTGTGATTAAGCACCAAAAGAACAGTAGGGACTAATTTCTGCTGCCTAAATGCCATTTAGTGCCATTTGAAATGCTCAAGGATACCTGGGGCACTCAGATGGGGCTGGCAGCTACAGCATCAGATAGAGAAATACCGAAGTGCTGTTCTGGAATGAGACCTGGATGCCAGATGGCATACCCTAGAGCATCTCAATTGCTTCTACATGCCTATATGTGCAAAACTGAAAGGAGAATGCAGTGAACTTTCAGGCAGTCATTTAATTTAAGCTTCTGCATAAAAATGATACCTTCATTCACAGTATACATTCACTGAAGAGGATTACAGAATCAGAATCACAGAGTATTCTGAGCTGGAAAGGATCCACAAGCATCATCAAGCCCAGCTCTTAGCCCTGCACTAGACATCCCTAAGAGTCACATCATGTACCTGAGAGCATTGTCCAAATGCTTCTTGAACTTTGTCAGGCTTGGTGCTGTGACCACTGCCCCGGGGAGCCTCTACCAGTGCTCAACAGCCTTTTTCTAATAGCTAACCTAAACCTTCCCTCACTCAACTTCAGGCCATTCTCTTGCCAGAGGGTCACCAGAGAGAAGAGTTCAGTGCCTAGCCCTCCACTTCATCTCACAAGGAAGTTATAAGAAACTGGCTTTTAAAAAATACTTACTCCATAGAAGCCTCTAATTATTTTTCTGTTTCTATGAAATAAGCAGTGAATATATGCATTTAGGTTTGGATTTAGGTTTAGGTCCTAGGTTTAACTGTCTAAAGACTGTAACCATTTACAGGACTTTAATAGCTGGATTCAGCTTCAGAGTTCAGTAGCTACTACTATCTGAGATTACTTAGAATAATTAGTACAGCTGCATGGGCATGGCAGATGGGACACAGGACCTATGGGAAAATTGCACCCTCTTGGAACAACAGCTGATCAGGCCATTGACAGATCCTGTGCAATTTCAAATGGTGCTAGATCATTGTGTTGATGCCTTAAGTTTTAACTTTTATATTTTCCAGATCAGTACTGCTTTAGTGTATAACTCTAAAAACTCCATAGCCTGTCAGCTAGTGTTCTCCCGTTTTATTCAGACAAAACAATTTCTCTCTAGGCCTGAAACTCAAGGTCACCTTATTTTCACAGGCCCAGAAAAATGTAAATGACAGTGAAGTAGGGGGGACAAACTGGAGAGTGGGATTCCACTACCTGAAGCTGTAATTGGACAATTAACCTCCGATGTGCAAACAGACCAAACCTGTATCTGTCCAAAAAACGTGTGATGTAGTGTGACCCACTACATCTTGGGTGTAGTCTCTGAGAGACTCCTGCACTGCCCAAGGTGTACCCTAAATAAACACCTATCCTTTATCTTTTAACTCTGCCTAGCTTCTGTTCTAGGCAGCCATTCCAGGCATCAGTGTTTAGGTGACTGTATTCCTCCCTTCATGCAATGTAGGTGTCTAAACTCTACAGTAAACTGTGGAGATCTAAAGCTTGATTCAGGCAAATAGACAAGTTACTGTTTTCTCCCTTCCAGGAAGGGCCCATTTCTGGTTTGTGTTCAACCTAGCACCAGAATCCCAGATCTCTTACTGCAAGGCTGCTTCCCAGATGGTTAATCCCCAGCACATACAAGTTCATGGAGTTACTCCTACCCAGATGTAGGACTTTGCTCTTTCCTTTCTTGGACTGCATGAGGCTTCTGTCAGCCCCTTTCTCCAGCCTGTCAAAGCTCCTCTGAATGGCAGCTCAACCACATGGCATATCAGCTAGTCCTTTTGATTCCTGAGGGTCCACTGTTTCCTAGGTCATTAAGGAAGATATTTGCTCATATTGACTGAGAGTATTCTCTGACCAACCTCCAGCTGGAATTTGTGCTGCTGATCACAACCCTTTGTGCCCAGCAGTGCAGCTGCTGCAGTTTTCACTCAGCATCCCCTTACCCAGCATGTACTTCATCAGATTAGTAAGGAGGGGGTGGTCTTGGAAGCCTTATTAAACACGAGACAAGAAATGCTTCCTGCTTGTCCATTGTCCTCCAAGCCAGTCATCACATCATAGGAGGCAACTGGATTGGTCAAACATGATTTCCCCTTTGTAAATTCATGCTGACTACTCCCAATCACTTTCCTGTCCTTCACATACCTGGAAATAGTTTCTTGGAATTGTTGTTTCTACACTTTCCCCAGAATCAAGGGGTGGCTGGACAACCTGTAGTTCTCCAGATTCTTCTTTTTGTCCTGTAGGAAAACAAATGGAAGTGACTGCTTTCTTCCAGTTCTCAAGAAGCCCGTGGTCACCATGACCTTTCCAATATAGTAGAGGCTGGCCTCACAGGATGTTGGTCAGTGCATGCCTCCTGTGAAATCACTCGTGCATGCCTAATTAATTTCTGTGTTCCCTTCCCTGATCAATGGAGACAATGAGGGAAAGGCTTCCTTGCTCTAGACTTTGTCTCTTGTCTCATGGGCTTGGGATCCCTGAAGGTCAGTGTTGACAGGAAAAACAGGTGAAGAAGGGTTGGAAAGGCCTTTTCAATGCCCTTTCACACCATATTCCCTGTCCCATTCTGCAGCAGTCTCACATTTTCCCTACACTTCCTCCTGACTTTTTCTGACATTGAGGTCCCTCAGCAGGCTCAAGTCAGATAGATTTTGGCTTTTGTTACCACATCCTTTCACATTTTTGAAATATAGGAGTCTGGATGGTTAGCCTGCACTAGGTAATGTTTAGATTTAACCCTTCTTCTAGCAGGTTCTTTCACTTGAGGCCTAATGTTTGGATTCAAGTTTGTTTCTCAAGTTACATAGGCTGTAACCTTAGATTTGATTTCTAGCTGCAAGAGCAGCACTTTTATTAAACCTGTTTTCTCTTTTATACATCATGTCCTATTCAAATTTACTACGCTGTACACAGCTGTTACAAAAAGAACTAGAAACACAGGGAAAGGGAAAGCCATCCTGTTTGTCATTTCCTCTTGCTGCCTACTCAGTGCATCCAGGGCCATTTTGCTCTGCCTCAGGCTCCTATCAGTCCAATGGATCTGGAACACTGCAGCCAGGTGCAACTGTAATAGATGCAAAACACTGCTGAGAGGGATAGATTTTGGTACAATAACCAAGGCAAAAAACATGCACAGCCCTCAAATATTATTGTTTAGGGTTTAAAAAGAATAAGAAAATACAAGGTTTTATATGCACATAAAAGTAGAAACCATTACAAATTAATTCAAGACCAAAATTTTTTTAATCCTAAATAAAAAATGGCAGGGATATTACAGTGGACTATGCTAGGGATCATGTTGAATTCTACCACATGGAAGTAATTAGTTTTATTAAATCAAAGTAGATTTTCTGTTTTCTTATATTGAAAAACATTACTATTTGAATACAAAAGGCTTTGTATCTTTTAAAGAGAGTTATCTCTGTGTGTTTATGACTTGCTATGAATGAATCTATGTCCCTCAAGCCTAATTTTGAGGAAGATCTCATGATACAGGGAGTGTAGCTATCTTACACTTGCTTTGTTATATGCTACAGTTATTCTAAGATGCATGTAGTAGGTAAACAGGTAAAATACTCTTTGTTCATAAGTGGCAAGACTGTTGAGGTTATGTCCTAAGAGTCATTCATTTCCCATTCATGACTGACTTCTTTATGAGAAGGGAGAAAAAAATCATGTGGAACTCTTGTTTTACCATAATTTTTCAGCTGCCAGCTGCTTCTCCAGGATCCCTGTACTAACAGGAAGGAAGTAGCACCTGAACAAGTGCTGATAAATTGCACATATGCAATAGGAGCGCTGCAGGATGTCATGTTTATGGTGCATGTGCAATGCCATTGATCTGTGGTGGCCACTAATCCTGACATGCCCAGGCTCCCGTGCCTACATAGACTGATTTAGTGCCCCACATACAAAGCAAGACTCAATAAACATGCACAGAACCATGTAGGTGAGATTTATCTGCCCAGGTCTATCATGCCTCCCAATCAGCACTGTGCCTGCAGCTTCTTTAAGACAGCCAGTTTCTGTATGATGAACGCTTCTGCCAAGTCAACATGTTGATTGCTCAAAACCTGGTGATTTTATGTTTTCCAACTTTAATGTCAAATACAGGCCAGAAAGCTAAAAGTTACCCCATATTTCTCACTTAATACAGATGTGTAGGCTTGTCACTACTCTCTCTTGTGAACCAAAGTGTTGTAACATAGGGTCACCTTCTTTTATGTAATATCCTGATTATCTGGTACTTTTGTTATTTTTCCCCACAAAACAAAATGGGTTCAATCAGTTACTGGTGCAATTCTGAATAACCTGCTTTTTATTACTGGCTCTGACTCTCTGCATATGAGAAAAAGCTGAGTAGCAGTGTTCTAACTCCTCTCCTAATAAACATATTTTTTGCCCAGTATAAAGAAGACTTGATATGACTAAATGGGACAAATGGACAACTATAATGAAAAGACATACCCACAACATCTGATGCACTTCAGACATAAACAAATCTGTGCCTGCAGGCTCTCTCTTTTTTAGCACTCCAGCAGACTTCTTTGGGGAAAACCAGGACTTCTGTTTACTCAGCCTTTTTAGCTTTTTGAAGTGATTCAGGCACATTAATAGTTGCAATGCCTTTCTCAGATGAGCTACAAAGAGCAAAATACCAGTTAAAGCTGTTCACTATACCAATAAGTTATCTCTTATTTACCTGTGGAGAGTGAATTCAGAGCTGAATTCAACCAAATAGAGCAGTTTATGCCTTAGTGTCCTTCTGGTCCCAAATTGCCACTGCATAATGGAAATGGCTCTTCTATGGTTCTGTGTCCTACCTACTAATTTTATACAGTCTTACATAACTTAAGACTTCCTACATCCATCCATGCATGGGCAGCTCACTGAACCGACAGAGCAGGAGTCAGCTGCACATTGCAGACATGCATTTAAGGCACCTCGGTGTAGGAGTGTACACAGGACTTAAAGTTTCCATTAGAGTAAGCAGTAGTTTGTCTCAGCTAGTCCAACCTAACCATCTGGTGCAACACTGGTGCTCCAGACATGCTCTCAAGGCTGGCAGATATGACAAGGAAGACTTTCTGAAGACTTTCTGGCTTTCTGAAGCAGCAGCTGTGAGCCAGGTTTGACAGCTGGGATACAGGTGAATAAATAGAGCCTCAAATGTCACTTTAAGCACCTCAGAGCACTCTGCCAGGTTTTCAGATGCCACTTCAGAAAGACACTGGTCTTAGTTGTTAGAAATGTACCAAACCTACTAGCCTCATGGAGATACCTTGACAATCCTAGGATACCTGCAGGATACCCTATGGAATCCTAAATTGAAACCTGATGCCTACACTTGGGCAACTAAATACCTCTCCATCAACTCTGAGGTCATGACTTAGACACCTGTTTCATGCATCATCACCTTTATTTAGGGAGCTAGGAAGCTGAATCTCATCTACAATGGAGAATTATGTGAAACTGCAGTCTGTGATTCATGCACCTCCAGGAAGGGCTTCTTTTGGGGCTGGATACTGCTGCTCATGGCTGTTAGGATCTAATCTTGGGTTGCTGATAATAGATAACTTCTACAGTTACTGGAGAGAAAGGGCTGGGAAACATCTTCCAACTCTCTGAATGACACCTCTGGATTATACTAATACTCTGTCCCTGTTTTCCCTTTTTCTCCCATATATGCCACAGAGCAAACAGCAGATGTTTCAGTCTGCAATGCAGTGCCAGCCCACAAAGCAGAGTGAAAAAAAAAGAAAATAACATTATCAGCTTTTATTCTACATGTATTTCAAAGTAAATAAAAGTCATGTCATCTACTCTTCAACCTTGAAATGCAGTGTAACTACCAGGATATGCTACTTGTGACTTGACCGTATCCCAGTCTTTTCTTCAAGTCAGGTAGATGAACATTTTAATCCACTTCCAAATTTTCAAAAATGCTCCTATCTCCTTCTTCCTTCTCAGAAAATATTTGTGATATACTCTTGTCACCCAGACATCATTTTGCACCAAAATGTTCTCTCCAGCAACTCCAGTATGAGTTGTCCAGTGCTCTAAGTAAAGTAAGTGGCACAGGGTCTTGGATTTTTTGGATACAACTCTTTGCACAATGCTAAGCAGTGCGAAACTTAGGGGAGCTGTAAACATGTCCTTGATTTCAAAATCTACTACTTCTACACCTGAGAAGCACAAAGAAAAACAAACCAGGAAAATAACTGGCTTGATGCCCTCTATTTATTAAGGCAGGGCTAGATTATTACATCTCTTTGCCACCCAATGACTTTGCTTAGGCCAAACGCACATTAAATTCCGTTGGTGATTTGTCTTGACCAAGGATTAGAGTCAAATCCTCCAAGGTATTTACATCTCTTGGAAGTACCAGCACCCTCTGTTCTCTCTGGATGCTTTGTGATGGGATGGCACTCAGCCAGGTGATGAGATACTCAGAACATTGCAAGATTAAACCCTAAGAGCCCATAATTCTTCTCAACAGCTCCTAAAAGAGAAGCCACATTCAGTGTTAAAGTTGCTGCTCTAGGGTTTCACTTCCTGACATGTGTCCTAAGCACACTGCTTGTGCAAGGGTGTTACTAAAGCCAACATGAAGGGTTTTGTTCCCAGACATTATTTCAAATCCAGGCAAGATTAGACAGAGTTTAAGCACTGGTGCAACAAAGGCTACTTAACATCCTTTATGTTTTGTTTTTGTGCTGCAGAAATGGAAAAGTTTAATATTTTAAGAGAAAATTATAAAGAAAAGGTAGGCTCTTCCTATGTAAAGCATTTGCCTCACAAAACGTTTTACTTTGGGAACCTTGTAATGATATAGAGAATGCTGAGGATTAGGATGTGAATCACAAGATATTTAGGTTCTGCAATTCATTTCAAAGGAGAAGAGTCCAATATAAATCCTGTGGATTTCATCATCTGCTGCTAGCCAACATTTTTATTCATGAAATATTGTTAGCACAGTAACAGGTAGATGTATTGAGCCAGATCCACAATCAATGTAAATCAATACATCTCTACTAAACCACTGAGAAATTACTCCCATTTGCAGCAGCTGGGAAACTAATGCTCTGTCTTTAGACATTAATGTGGTTGGCAATGGAAAACTTTGTAAATACTACTGATAAATCTTACACTGCTCTTAATAAAGAGCTATTTGAGTTGTGATGACTCTCTAACACAGATTGTATTTGAAAACATAATCAAAGCACACAGGCTTACATGCATTTTAGTGAGTTTGTGCTTTATTTTGCCTGGTGTGAATTAGCCAGATGAAAGGGCTGCGGAACAGACATGCCATCATGGAAGGAACCTGGAGGAGTGATTCTTAGCACTAGCAAATTCAGTGCATCCCCTGCAGGTCACATCACAAAAAGCAGGTGCAGCCACACAGCTGCAGAGTCCTCTTCTCTAGTCACGATGAAGTTATTTCTGCCTTGGAGGTCTTTGTGTGATTTAAGAGGTGCAGTGTTAACATGCAGTTGCTATGCCAAGATAGGATTTCCACTGTTAAAACAGGGAGAAACAGGTTATTCCAGCATGCATTAGGAGTGTTTGGTCTGCTAAGGCATCTTCTTTGTAGATAACACTAAGATGGCAAATGTAATGTTATTTTAATAATTTTAAGTAAGAGGAAAAAATGTGCAAACAGATGGAACTTCATTTCAGTTGTGTGTCTATGTAACTGATACATTTGAAACACTACCAGCAGTAAACAGTCGCTTAAGTTTCGGATGTTGCTTGTTCCATAGTGTTTGCCAAGCTCATAACTATTTCAGACCTTGGTTGTCTCCTGGAAAATCTGCTCCAACCAAATAAAGCTGACACTAGGAAAAGTGAGTCAACAATACCTACCCTCTAGGTTCAGTGCTTGCCAAACTGGCAGGCTGTGAAAAGAAATCTCTCAATTTATACTAGAACCATAGGCACCTCCAGTTACATTATATTTGCAGGCAGTACACATTTGTTTATTTGTTGAACTCACTGAGTCACAGAATCATAGAATGGTTTGGGTTGGAAGCTACCTTAAAGACCATCCAATTCCAACCCACCTGCCATGGGCAGGGATAACTTTCACTAGACCAGGTTGCTCAAATCCCCATCAATTGGCCTTGAACACTTCCAGGACAGGGCATCTGCAGCTTCTCTGGGCAACCTGTGCCAGAATCTCATCACTCTCATAGTGAAGAATTCCTTCCTAATATCTACTCAAAACCTACAGTCTGTCAGTTTGTAGCCATTACTCGTTGTCTACTCATTGTCTACATGCCCCTATAAAAAGTCTCCCTGCATCCCTCTTGTAGGCTGTTTTAGGTACTGGAAGGTTGCAGGATACTGCTGCCTTTCTGGACTGCAAGCACTTGTTGCTGGCTCATGTTGAATTTTTTGTCAACCAACACCTCCAAGTCCTTCTCTCAAAGCTGCTCTCAATCCATTATCCACTCAGCCTCTGTTTGTCGTTGGGACTGCCCTGACTTGAGCACAACCTTGCACTTGGCCTTGTTAAACTTCATAAGGTTTTCACAGGATCACCTCTCAAGTCTCACACAGCAATCAATCACTTATTTTTTTACCTCTCTCAGTGTTTCACAAATCAGTTCTTTCCAGTTGAGGGGGTGGTACAGAATCTTAGACCTGATTCTTAATAAGTCCTTTAGAAACAGCCCAAAGCACATACCCTTTTCTTCTTTCTTTATTATAAATTACTTTACTGTTAACTGGTCCATAATTCAAGAATTTTTTTGATATTAATTTGATTGAAGTTTTCTTGCAGGATTAATTTAGAGTCCTAGCAAATCAATAGAAATTAGATCACAGCTGACTCTTGTGCAGAGTAACAGTGGAATACAAAGCCTGAGCCAACTCTCAAAAAGCTGTCAATGCAGCCTCCAGGTTGAACATTTCAAATTTCTTTGCTGTTAAAAAAGTTACATGTTACTTACATGAGCCTTGCAGTATTCTGCAGAATTATGGCTCTGAGTCTGATGAAAGAAGAGATTTAGGATTTAAGTACAAAACCAAAGAGGTTGTCCTGGTTTAGAGCAAATTTGGGAGGAAACCTCTGAATGGGGTCCCTCCAGGGAAAGGGAAAAAAAAAAAACCAATCCAAGCAATCCCTCCCCCAGTCGGTTCGGGAAAAAAAATTTCCTTGGAGAGAAGTGGAAAAAGAAACAGAACTGTTTATTCAACAGGCAACACACCTTCCAGCACAAAATTGAACAATACCAAACAGAAAAAAAACCTCTTGCCACTCTGAAGAGATGACAGGATCAGAAGAGTTCCTTCCGTGGGCTGCCCGGCTCACTCAGGCTGTTCTCAGTCCCTCCGGTGCTGGGAAATGCCTCGGCCCAGGCCAGGCCTGGTGGGCCACAGGTGTGAGCTCCTGGTGCTCTTTCTAAGTTTTCAGTCCAGAGCAGGTTCAAAACAGTTCCAGGAAAAAAAGGAGAAAGGAGGAAAAAAAGCAATCCAGGGAGTTTCTCTGCCTCAGCTAGCCAGAAGAAGCCACCCAGAGCAAAAAAGAGCTCTCCCTCGCTGTCCACCGCAGACAACACAGTGCCAGCAGGAATGCGGGGGAGCCGGTGCAGTCTCTGATAACAAACCCTGCACTTCTTCTTTCCCCCTGCTTCACTCCTGGAACCAGTCTTAAAGTTGCAGAATTTAATATTCAACACCAACAGAACAGACGATTTGGGGATACAGGCATCATACAGTCACCCCAAGACAGAGGTGTATGGGAGTGTTGGGTTAGGGGAGAGAGAAAAGCATTCCTCAGGTTTATGTCAGAGACAGTCATGTGGCCAGGAAACCCTTCCTAAATAGACAAGGCAACTCATTGTTATGTTTCATGGGTCTAGAAATAAACAAATAATGGCAATGTGAAATTTTCACCAGCAATTGCTAATCTTCATGCATTTAGCTGGACATTTTTAGCTAAAAATAGTGTTCCCATTTTGACTGTGGGAAAGACTTTCACGACAAAACACATAATATTGTAAACTTATGCAATACATATTCAGAGTGACTTAAAGTTTAACTCAATTCACAGTATTGCTTTATTCAGCCCCTCACATCTCACCTGTTTTCTATACAAAACTTTTGTTGTAATGTTCAACAGAATGGTCACATTACAGCTGAATACTAATCCGAATCTAAACTTCACACTCTCAGGGAGAAGTATGGGGAGCCACATGTGAGAACACCTCATAATGGACTTAATGTCTCTGTAGATCTCTGTCCTAGTTTTGGCTAGAATAGAGTTGACCAAGTATCTGCTTGGTGCTTATTTGCCAGCTGGGCTTAAACCATGACAGTTCTTCAGTTCTGATTTTAATCAGAAATATGTGGATTGTGACTTTAGAAATTTCTATTATTAAAGTGTTATAGAGGAGGACAGGAATTAAGTTTACAAAGAGGTGATGTGGATATCATAATAGTGCCCAAAAAGACGTTCACATTCCTGAAGGTCACATCAAGAGTTCAGAAAGCTGGGCCCTAAATGCCAAGCCTTTCAAAACAGGAGATCTGTTAAAATGATTTTCTATCTTCCCCTTGCTCTGTTGAGGATGTTTGGAGACAAAAGCCATGGAATAGACCGTTTGCTTTGCTTTTGCTTGTTATTTGACCTAAAAGGACAAATAATTTCAAACACTTCTTTTGTTGTCTGCAAAAGACAACCCCAATGTATCTGCCCCTACAATGAAGCGTGACAAAAATCCTCTCCTGGTATAATTAGCCTGCTATCAGTTTTCATGCATCACAGTGACACATACTTGGCTTTTTTATAATGATATCTTTCTCTTAAGTAATCTTATCTGCATCATTATATCTAAATTAAGGTGCTCTATATCCTTAAAATTGTCTAGTACAATCATGTGAAGATTTATACAAACAATATTTAATTAAATTTAGAGGGATTCAGAGCAGCAACCACTTGTTCATTTTTCAGATGTGATCTAAGGCAAAATCATTAATTTTTTTACAGAATTTATCAATCAAGATGATATGAAAGTTCTCCAACACAATTCTTCTAAGGACTATTTCAGCTATTCAGTTTTACAGCTTTGTTATAGGTGACATTACCTTTTCATTCAAGAAATGAATAAATTATTTCCTCCTACCACAACTCCTTCGCCTTTTCTTACCCTCCTTCCATTTTAAAGCATACCTTTTGATCAAAACAGCCTTTAAGCTACTCTTCTTTGATTATCCACTGAAGGGTGAAAAATCTACGAACAGGTGTCTTACATCACCTGGGAATTGTACTACCCTCATTGTTATTTTCCCTTATCTCCCTTTTTGTCTTTTCCATCTCACCTGACTTTGGAGGACTACAACCTATGGGGTCCATATCTGAGGTCATTCTCTTGGTTTCCTTTAATCTATGGTGACTACATTCAGTGCAAGCTCAGCACAGTCCATTTTATCCTAGTGTGGAGCTCTGACACAGAGGAGGAAGATTTTTCTGCGGAAGCACTTGATTGTCTCTGAAAGAAGTTTACCTAACTAGCACAGATGAAAGACTTTTACACTGTAGATGCTTAAAATGAAGATTCCTGATGGGGCAATGTGATGGGGTTGCAGTGCCTAATGTTTCCACAGAAGTTTATCACTGAGATACCTGAACATACAACCCCTCTCTGCCCATGACAATGTAGGTTTTAATTAGGTAATAATGAAAACTGTATGACTTCCACACAGGACTGTCTGGGGCTTCTTTGGTAACTATGCCCAAAGTAAACCTGATCTTTCTTTGGCACTTTCAAAAACCTCACTTTCTTGCTTTATTCGATTTCCTGAATGACAGATAATTAGTTGAGTTTTATTCTAGAATGTGCAAGCATTTCACAGTCTGTGAGGAATAGTTCAGCATCTATACCCTACAAAAAAAGAAGTTGGATTCATTCAGTCATTCTATACTTACCACTGACTTCAAAGAAAACTCTTCAGGCCAGTGTCATGTAAACAACTGTAGTTTCTTTTAAAAAAAGGAACAATATAAACATGCAATATTACTCAAATTATCTATCTTCAAAAAGATAGTTATTCTGAAAGTAATTGAGGAAGCTGAAAGAACAGGCTGAATGGGAGCAGTTCTCATTAAGACAGCTCCTGTGTAATAACCCTGTTAATTCTTACCTGCCACTCTTACTCATTCATTCATCTATCCATATCACACTCCCTTTATAGTTTATTTTGGTTTTCCCTCACCATATTTCAAGTAGGATCACCCAGTTTTCTTTGCAAATATCAGTTTATTTTAGGCCATATGTAAGCAGCTATAGTGCAAGGTCTATTAACAGCAGAATTTCAAACTGATCCTCTTCTGGTATTCACAAGGTAGGTAGAGTAGGGTAAGAGGGCATAATAGTGTGTGCAATCCTTCAATCATCTGTAATTAGAACAACTCTTGGCATGCTTTAAGTCACTTGTGAGGCCATCTCATCAGCAAAATCAAGGTGACAGAGCATCTCAGTCTTCAGCACAGACCACATTAATATCATTGGTTTTGAATTGGTGCAGCTCAATTACACATCAACAGAGAGCAGAGGAATTTTTCAGTGACCTTCATGATATTACAAAGATGCTGATAAGCAGTGTTAATCTGTTGGTGTTATTGCTGTAAGTCTGACTACATTTGTGAATATGTTTCAGGAAAAAAACCACAAATATTTATTTTTGTAACAAGATCACACAACAATTACTTTTCTAACTATGAGTATATTTTAAAAATTATTTTTAAAGTATTTAAAAGATGGAGTAGTCTTCTTAGGAGAAATGTTCACAAACTAAATCTGAAAGCTGACATAATAGTTCAGAACATTAGTGAATCAGCAGAGACATGCTGTACACCCACTTACTTCAAGTCTCCGTCTCTGCCACCGGCTAATAAAAATCTTGAAATGTTTTGTACTTCTGAATCTTAATAGCCCCAGGTGCTGGGAGAAATCATATAGGAAGGGAGAAAAAAATCTGCTCTTCCCACTACCCCCAATCTAATTCTTCAGAGATTGTAACAAGCATCTGTTGATTTTAGGGCATTTGATTTGGATAGACATTTGGTCTAATTGAGTATAATAAAATGAAGATGCTAAGAAACAAAGGAACCAAATAGGCTTCAAGGTAAGGACAGACAAGTGACATCCTGACAAATGATCCACCAGGTAGATGAGCCAAAATGCCTCTATTAGCCCTGATATCAGCCAGCTGGAGCCTTTGTTGTGCTCACATATCATACAATGACAGGCGCTGGCTTTGGGCTATATAATGTCAGACTCTCACAGCTGGGATTTTTTGTAAATCCGACGTAAGAAGTGTTTCTAAAAATTTTGGAATAGATTATTCCCCACTTCCCTCTCCCCTCCTATACTTGACAACAAAAGATACATTATTTTCACTGACAATTAGAAGAGCCAATTAATTATTACTATTGAAGTAGGAACTAAGTGTAAAAGCAAGTAAGATGCTACGTATTTTGGTGAAGATAATATCATTGGAACAATTAGATGAATACCAGTTCTCAGTTTTACTTTTGTAAAATACCATATTTTTGTACAACACCCTAGCACTTTTTTTTTTAAATTAAGCTTTCTGCAGGAGAGACAGTGACACCAACAGGCAGGGTCTTCCTGTCTTTCATGACTAAACCAACCGAAGGGGTGTAGAACTTCCTTGTTCTAACATTGACACGCCATGCTGGCAAGAACCACATATCCCAGAAGCTGCACATGATGGTCAGCACTTGCAAGACAATGCCTAGGATGTTAGTCATTGCTCTCTGAAAATGCAGTGAGCTCCTAATGCTCAGTTAGGAAACTAGTGTGAAGAAAGGGAATTTTTTTCCCCAGGTTAAACATGGAGAAGTCACTTCCTCAGAAGAGTTTGCTTTGCTGTTAGCATCCCTCCTTCTGACCCTGTCTTTAGCCAGCTTCTCCAGCCATCAGTAAGGAGAAATGTCAGAACCAGCAAGACCAAGTGACTCCTCTAAATCCTGTAGACCAAATTGCTGTGCTATAGGGGCTACCAAGCACAAGCAAAAGATGATGGGAAGGAACCAGTCTCTCTCTTCCCTGGGAGCAGCAGCCCAATTAATAGCAGCCCTTGGTTTATCTACTATGCACTTGAATGAAGACTGCAGAGAAAGCATCCTGCTGGTTTAAGTGTTCCCTTGAACCTTGGAGATGCATATGAGACCAACAGGAAGAGCTGTTATGCATTCTGCTACTCTCTAGGGAGATCCAGTAAGAAGAAAGTGTAGTTAACTACTGAGACTGCTTTAAAGATAAAGTGCAAGAAGTTCCCCAGATCTTGCTGTTGTGGATACAGATTCTTCTACATAAAACATTTCATTATATTGCTTATGTTCAGTGACTTCAGTACTGTTGTGTAGTGACTAACAGCTTCTGTAACCCCAAAGGTCTGGCAAAATTAAGTTGTAATTTTGTCCTGGTGTCTGGGGCTAACATGGCTTGGCAAAATTACTGACTTCTGACTACTTGTCTCACTACCTTGTAGGGAAAGGGTTTAAAGTAGTTCAATATGTCTTCAGAGTATTCACAAAGGAGCTGCTAAAAGACAGGAGGAGAAATAAAGGGAACCAGTATAAGCTTTCTGGTACAGATGGTCATGAATATTTCTGCATCTCCTCCCCTTCCCTGTATTTTCTGAGGAAAGAAGCCCCTCCACTGCTACATTAATCAAGAGCAGAGGTCATGGCAATGTGGAATTGACATAATGGGCATGTTTAAGTGTCTTGATTTGTCTTAGTCCAGCCACGAGATCAATAAATAAAGTGAAAAATGAGCACACAAAGCAAACCCGAGACTGTCAGGAGAAATACACCAGCCCTGTGGCACATTACCACTTTCAACACAAAATGATTTAATATTTCTCCACAGTATCCTGTCATTGTTTACCTTACAGCAAATACTGGAGTGAGGAAAGGAGAGTTTGTATGAGAATGATTCATAGAGAAACACAAGCCTGGGATTCCCAGTCCCTTTTGCTGTGCTCACCTGCTAGCCACCTTCAGGAATTCCAGCCTCTCCTTCTGGGAACTTATTATCTCTTCCTTTTGAACCTTTATGAGGGAATCACTACCTGTAAACAGAAGGAAAACTGTAACATTTCAGATTAAATCTACTCATTTGGAACCAAAGCAAGACAATACTGAGGCTACTTATTTTACTCTGTCAATTACATCTCTCTGGACTCCCAAATACCTGCTGCAGTGTCACAGAATTTATTTCTTTGGTTTTTCCTTTTCTTTCTAGCACATATTGCTGATTTAGCATAACTAACAATGAAGTGATACTGCTTACATTATTGTGGAGAACTTTATATCACAGCTCTAAGATGGTGTAAACAATTAAAAGTCAACAAAAGTTTTTTTAATCATACCATTTAAATGTTATTAAAGAAGCCATAAAAACCCTGCAAACTTTTATTGGACTGAACAGACTTCCAGAGTATTTTATGTATCATTCACCACCACCACTCACAAGAAAAAAATCTGCTACTTCTAAAATATTGACATAGAGTACACAAATATTTTCTTTCACATTATTCATAAGCTGTTTGCTGAATGGGAGCATTCAGCTTCTCATCTATGAATAAGGAACTTAGTCAAGAGTTATCTTATTCAGTACTGATTTCAGAAAGAAAACAACCATAAAATTAAATTAAACATAATTTCCTTGACTAATTTGAACCATTAGATGGAAAATGTTAGAATAAACTCAATAAGAGCAATTTCATCAATATTGTTTCCTTGTGTTCCAATGCATGGGTTTACATTTTTGATGTTTGGAACTAATTCAGAATTTGCATTTCATGCATGACATTCTCATCAGGAATGACTGTGATGATTTATTTTCAGGGATGTGCTACATTAGTGTAAATAGAAATAACAAGAGTCTATTTGCTGTGGCTTTGTGTACCTGCTGATCTATGCAGGCTACATTTTTGCACTAAATTTCTTGTGCCTGCACTGCGACTTGGTTGGCTCAGTAAAGGCTGGAAAGTTCAGGTGGCTTATCCAAGAACACCATGAGCAATGAGTTTTTACTGAGCTTGGAAATTTTGCTATTGCATGCAGTGATAGCAGTGGCAGCAATGTGTTCAAGGTTTATATCATAATGAGTGTCTTTGAACTCTCACCTTGGTTGTCTTCCAGTCATATTGTCATAATATTCCTACCTTCTTTTTGGAAGTATAACAACATTACTATATAGGATCTTTGACTGATTTTTCTCAATAAAAATTGCATCTTATCAGGCCAAATGTCTGAATACCCAATAGTCAGTGTTTATAAATGTCTTAAGCCCTGAAAAAACCAATTTCTTTAGAGAATGAAAAAAGTTAAGAGCAGTTGTGAAATTAGTGTGATATTTCCTCTTTTCTTATCTTTGCTACCTAATAATCCCTACAAAGACAAATTGCCTTTGCAGATTATTTCATTTGAACTCTAAACCTTCCATTGGAAGCTGAGTTTTGGTTACAAAAGAATTACATTTTCTCTTGTGCTGACTGATTTCTCAGGTAATAGGTGAAAGAATTTCACTATTTTTCCTGATCCTGATAATGGATCCTACCTATCACCTTTCTAGAGCTTTCATTAATCTTTCTCTTCACTATACATTTGAAATATCTTAATCTATATATTTGAAATACCACATGCACACATCATTAAATTTTCATTTTTCTTTTTTTTGCACTACTAATGAGGAAGCTAAGAAAGGAAATGAAATCTTGAAATCAGAGGACAAAGTGTAACAAACCCTCTAGAAATGGTATATGCTCAAATAAAAAGCAATGGGAATAAAACAGAAAGTATGGAAATGTAGTGACAACAACCAAATGGACTGAGATGGAATAAAGGGCAGCAAAAAGGACCAAAACTTTGCAAATTCAATCAAATTAAAATCCTGACATGGGGGAAGAAAGGTGTAAACAAGGAGTGAGGAGAAGACACTAAGGAAATAAAAGGCTGGAAAAAAAAAAAAAGAAAAAGGAAAATTCTGAAACCAAGAGAGAACACAAAAAGTGCATGAATTAAAGGGAATTCTTCCTTTCAGGAAAGGGAATGAAATCTTGCAATTTCAATGAGGATTATTTGGGCAAGCTTTGGTCAATTTCCCTGCACTTCTTATCATCCCATTCACTTTTAGTGTTTTCACTTAGTTTCTGANTTTTTTTTTTTTTGGAATTTCCTAAACATCTTCTCTGCATCTTCTTTACCTTTCTTCTGTGATTTCAGTATTTTATTTGGAGCAATTTTGGCAAGTTGTCATCCTTTTCACCACTGCCGCTCATTTCATCTCGATCCATTTGGTTGTAGTCACTCCACTTCCAAATTTTCTGGTATTTTTTTCAATTGCATTTTAATGTATCATAGCTCCTTTCCAGAGCATTTGACTTTTTTCTCTGATTTCAAGATTTCATTCCCTTTCCTGAGAGGAATGGTCTGCTGTCATAATTAATTTCGATTCAGCAAAGTTTATTAGCAAGGGTTCACTGCAGGTCCAACCAGACTTAAGCTAAATCCATGGAGTGGAGAATTCATTTGGGCGTAAGAACTGTTGATGCAAGAGTTTCAAAGAAAAACTTTTACTGTTAGTATTTAGGTGCCTGTGACTCCATCAGGTCTTCTAGAACCTGGGTAACATACAGAAACACTTGATTCATGATTTGTGGAAACTCCTCTTGTCCATCAGAGGATGGACCATGAGTAGTTCTCTTGTTTCTGCACTGTGCAGACCAGTGTTTCTGTTCTGGAGTGTCATAAAGGGAGAGATAGCTTGTGCAGCAGAGGGTATGTGCTTGGTCTATACCAGACAAAAAAACAGCAGCAAAACATCTTCCAGCTTATTTTGTACTGCAAGCAGTAAATATAATGTTCCTATGTTGCAAAGTCCCAGGGTCTCTTGGGGTCACATGGATCCAGCACAGGTTTCTCTGTTCTAGTGCACTAGGTAACCTGCAGCTTAAGTACCTTTCTGAAGGGAAATATGGACATGACTGTTTTTGTATTGTAGTGGCCACAGGTCTCAACATTTCAACTGATTTGATTATTTTTTAAAAGCTTATCTCAGAATCCAAATCTTCAACAAAGCAAATATTTACTGAAAATAGGACACTCACACTTTACAGTTTTGTGTATCTTTCACAATTTATGTACTTCCATCATCAAGATGTTTCTAACATATTGCACGCCATATGCTTCCTTAACCCCACAATCATCTTTAGAGAGGATCATCTTCCCACATGCTTCAATATTATTATAATGTAATGTAAAACTTCTTTTCTTACAGGTAAAATAAGTATTCTATAACACCTAAGACCTAAAAACAATCATCAATAGAGTTAAAGTCTGCATATGAATCCTTTTTTTTGACTTAGAAGTAATCAAAATGTAGAAATTGCTTTATCAGTAAAATGCAGACGTGTTAAATTTCTCCTGTGAATCAGAATAGAGTAAGATGAAAAATAGAAGTGTACAAAAGAAAAACACATTCAGCCTTTATCAAAAAACCAAAGGTTAAGACTTTTCAACAAAATTAGGGGAGACAAAATTGACCAAATATTTTTTTTCTATCAAATATGGATTTAAAATGGAGAAACTGTGGCCACCCCAATCTTCTGAAAAGGATGCAAAATAGAATTTGTAATTTCTCTGGTACCAATGATACTCAGAGTAAGCTATTTAATTATGACAAAAACCATAGAAAAGATCTTGCATCTATTGCTGCAGAACCAGCACCCATCTCTAACTACTGGAGAAACAGATTATCCCACATGTGCCTACAGATGTGTGTCTTGCACTCTTATCTGAAGGACTGATACCACTGCCAGGCATTAGATGAAATGTACTTGTGGTTAGAGCTGAGGTGAAAATTCCTAGGTAATGGTCATTTTAAAAAGTCAGAAAAGCCCACAATAGGGAAATTCCCACAGACTTCTGTGATTTAACTCTCACTGTATTATTCTTTCTTGCATAGCCTTATTTTCTATCCTTTTAACATGGTGCAGTTCACTTTTAATTAGAGGGTAGCTGACACAGAGTCATTAGAAGTAGAATGAATGTTGTGTTCTACATCTGCTTCACAATGCCTGGTGTTAAAATAATTTAAAAAGATTTAAAGGATGAGAATGCTTGTGTGGAATAAAATGCCACCCACAATGGGACTTCTTGTATAATTTCAAAAGGGAGAAGACTAAAAATCTGAATGTAACTTGTCCACATAAACTCAAATTTGTTAGGTGAATGTAAGTCTGACTATCATGATTGCATTGTTATTACTACATTTAGAGAAGACTAGGGAAAAAAAAAAAAAACCAAACAAGTAGAGGGGGCAACTGTATCCAGACACAATTTACTTTATATGTACTTTAGATATCCTCCCCTCTGCTTCCCCATCTAAACAAAAAGAGGTACTACTACTACTACTAGTAACAATGTACAGGTTAGTCCATCTACAAAGTATGACCCTGTGCATCACAGAAACTCCTGAACCAGCATTAACCAGATCAGACATAGGCCCAGCCCAAGTACACTAGAAATACTTCATCAGCTTAATGAAAAGTTGTCAGAAAAAGACCATAATTTTTTTTTCCTTCAGGCCCCTTTGAAATTACCAGCCTTTACTGAATTGCTCACCAATTTTTCATTCTAGAAACATCCTTGATTGTTTGGGTTCACCCTGTCATATAACTTAAGTGACTTGACTAAGTGAGATGTGAAGGAAGAGGAGGGAGTGACCATCATCTTATACATTGATGCCCATACCCATCTGCAAAAATTCACCTGTTGCCAGGTGAATACACAATATCTGTGTCTACCCCTGTGTCCAAGATGTCTGGGATTGCCATCAGGAAATAATACAGAACACACTGGATTACCAGTACCCTATTGGAATAAAAAGAAATGTTGACTGTGCAGAGAAATGTGTTGCATTTGCAGCCATGTATATGGAAATAAAACCCAATTAAGTCTTTGTTTGTTCGTTTCCTTGTGCCTTTAGTGGACATAATTGTGTTTGAATGTTGGACATAAAAGTAAAATAAAAATAAAATTGCCTATCTTGATATAAAAAGGTTACACAGCTTCATAAAATAGATAATAAGACCAATTAGCCTTTTAGTGAAGTTATATGTTCTGCTTAAATGTTTGCAGTCCAAGCAATTAAGGACAGTTTTACAGCAACCAGCTTTAGATGTTAATGAGTCTAACTATATTTTACACAATTGTGGATTAATGTAGGAAAATATCTCGTTGCATATCTGGTGGTGCTAGAACACAGCTGTGAGTGATGCAAGTGAACAATGCACCCAGATACGTAGGATGATTAATATATAATTAATAAGTAGACTTTATGAATACAGATATAAATTAAAATGCTTACGGATAAAAGTCATGCTTAAGAGTTTAAATTGATTTTCTGAAAAGCAATCTCTGATATCTATGGTTTGTTTTGTCTCTTCTGGACCAAAAGGATTATGAACATGACAGTGAGCTGCTGGGTTGATGTGATAGAAAGCTTATTTACTTGTTTTAGTTGAGCTGAACTACAACAAAAGAGCTACTTAATTAGATTTTGCTGCTGTTACTGAACAAACACACAACACTCATTAACATTTTTTATGTGACTCTTTGGATGGACAGGCCATTTTAAAACAGTTCTTAGGCATACCTTTAAGTCAGATGCTGCTGCTCCAATGAAGTTGTCTAGCACACTGTGAGATACTCCACAGCTCTGAGACACCTACACAGAGCTGGAAAACACAGTACAACTTCTTCCTGGAGCACTAACTGAAGGTAAGAAACCCCAGGGATCTAGCCAAAGACAGGAGAATTTCCCTTCATCATCACTGAGGCAGCTACCAAGACCACCAGCAAAGCCCCAAGGGCAGTGCATCTCCTTCCCAGTCCCACCAAGGGAGTAGCCACCTCTTTGTTAACAAACTAAATGAGTCCTGTCTCAGGCACAGGCCACAGAGAGATGAGCATCAGTGACTGAACTCCCTCATCCTCCATGGGGAAGGGCTGCTGAGCCTGCCCTCCTGCTGAACTGCCAACAACAAATTTGGGAGTGCAGCTAAGGTGTCCCAGATCTGTGCAGACAGCTGTGCCCAAGCTGGGGGAGCTCCTGGGCAGGCAGGTGCTGTCCCCCTGAGCAGTCCCTGAGGACACCCCATCATTGATGTGCTGCTGGTCCCTGCAGGGCTGGCCAGCCTCAGCCAACCCCGCCTTCCACGGCAGGTCCTGCTCGCAGCCCTCCCCAGGACCAGCGCAGTTCAGGACACTTGGATACTAGAGAGACTAAAGTTTGCTGACTGTGCTGACATAGTTAAAGAAATAAAGAAAGAACAGTTGCAGTGAAAACCTCCAGAAGCATATTACATGTCATTTAGCAAATGAATGTTAAAAGCATGAACATCAATGCAGCTAAATGTAAAACAACATACACAGGGAAAAACACCTTATCTGAACTTTACATATATCATAATAGAGTCTTCAGTATTTAGTATTGAGATGCTGGGATTAAAATAGATTATTTAATTAAAACCTCCATTCAGTGCACAGCAGTGGTCAAAAATGCAGAATGCTTGCCAGTTCCAGCTCAAATAGTCTTTACTGTTTTCAGAAATTATTTGAATTTCTAACAAACATAGATCCAAGTAAGTTCATGTAGCCAGGAGTCTTCATCATAGAAAAAAAGATAACTAAGGGAGAAAATAGTACAGGTCTTCATTATCATATGTAAATAGAAAAGGTCACTAAATCTTGATTGCTCAGTGTGGTTTTCTACCAACTGTAGGAGTACTAACTAAGGATAGGTAGGAACTTCAATGCAAACAAAACAATGCAGTTTTTAACATGATTTTTAATTATCTGTGAACACTTTGAGATGTACACATGAAATGAATAGGTATGCTCTTGTTGATAAGAATTGGTTTTGACATCACACCAACTAGTAATAAGAGTATAACTGACCTTGAAACCCTAAATTTGGTATTATCTATATTATTTTGATCAGCTTCTAACACACTTATTATCAGCCGAACATGTAAATGAAAGAAAAGCAGAATTTTAGTGTCTAGAGTAAAGCTAAGAACAGTAAATATATTTAAAAAAAAATTATCATTAATTCTCAAACCTGGACTGTAGTCCAAGATGGACATGACTGGCATCACCACCAGTCCTTTATTAAAAACTTTTCATGCCTTCTCTTGGAGAACTCTACACAGCACTGACTCCTTTCCTCTGCAAGTTTCCTTCTTCATGACTAACTAAACTCCAACCTGTTCCTTACCCAGCCACCTAGCCCTGTCTATTCCTCACACAGCATCTTCTTACCTTGTCTGTCCCTTGCACAACTGCATGTCCCTCACCTCCTCACAGCACAGCCAGCAGACTCCATCCCAAACTACAACAGACTCTGGGTCTCAAGTTCCAACTTACTTGCCACCAGCTCACCCACTTTTATAACATCCATCCTCCTTGGGCAGGCAAGGCTGTCTCCACGTCTCAGCAATCAGTACAGCTCTAATTCGTTGAGGAAAATTGCTCTCAGCTCTATCCTTACAAACTATTCTCCTACACTGGAGGTAACTTGCTCTGAAGTTTTTGTCTATATGGGGGTTGAGCAAGTTGATTACTCATTCATTATTTTCCTTTCTTCTTACATTTATGGGAATGAGAAATGAACACATAATAAATATCCTGTGAACACCACTCTTGGCTTTGGATTAATGATATCTGTCAAGTTTAATTCTCTTGCATGTTGGGCCCCAATCTTTCCCACAAGCTGGAGCTCCATAACACATCACTTATATATATGAGCATGATCTGTCCCAAACCCCCATAATCATAATGTATAATAAACTAAATAAATATTATCAAAGTGAAATTCAGTTAAACTATATCCTCAGCTTACTCATTTATTAGCTGATAGATTTGGTGTCTTAATAAACTGGACATAGGAATCATTACAGCTTAAAAGGATTTATGTTTTTTCCTCATTTTCACTAAAGATTACAGAAAGCACAGAAAAATATTTAAGTTTATATATGTTTCCATTCTTTAAAATTAGAAACATTTTAAATTCAAGAAAAAATGTGAAACAGAAATTAAAAATCTGAAATCTTGAAAGCAGGGCAACTGGAATACATGTGAATGTTCCACAGCATCTTTTTTTAAACTTTAGAAGCAGCATGACTTTTATTTTAGGAAGGTTGAGTCATTTTTAATGATATAGGACCAGCTTAAAAGTTTGAGTAACACACTGCAGTTCTTAAATTATTTGGAGTTTTATTATTTCTTTTTCTTTTTGACTGAATAGAAAGAAACATAAAAGCTGTATTTTAGCCTCTGTTCTTTCTGTAAAGTACTAGGCTTATTTTCCAAAGACTGTCTTTTTCCCCCACCTTCTAAATGTGTGTGCTTATTGTGCTTATTTTGATGAATTAGAAAATATACATTGTTCAAATTTTAATGTATCAGTCAATATTGTTACACTTTTTTTTCATTTTGAATTCAGTGAAAAATTGTGATGAAAGTCAAAATACATTCTTCTATTCTAAAGTATATAGTGCTTATCTCAGGATTAAGAAAAAAAAATTCTTTTTCTTACATAAGAGAGCACCTTAGTCCATTTAAGACAGAAGGAATATATTTCAGCTAAGGAATCTCTCTATACAATTAGTAGAAAATTTTACGTAAATAGATTCTGGGTAATATGTATTTCTATTTTAAATAAGTTTTTCTGGATTTTGAAATTAAATGAATCATGGACATCCCTCCCTTCGCTAAAAGATTGCATCATGTTGTCAATGGCGTTTCAGTTTTATGCAATGCATTTATGCTTTACCTTTCATCCAGTTGTCACAGCTGCACTGCAAAATTGTGCCATATTCAATTTTTTTGAAGTTACATACTCTCAAAGAGTTTTGGTTTTTTTTGTGGTCTAGAGAAATCTTATTCTTATAGAATAAGAATTTTTGCAGTATGGGGGATAGATTACCTCTACTCAATATGTGTATGGTAATCATCCATTGTCCAGACCTGCAGGTACAATAATAAATAGTGCCCCCAGAAAATTCTCTTTTTCATAAAAGACATTTAGAGACACTACTATGTTTAGAAACCATGGCTCATGTCTAGAAATATATGTAAGCAGTCTGTGAGCTGCTGGATTTTGATATTTCTGCAGCATATTTCTTCAGGTTTCCAGGACTTGCAGTGTCTCCTTGCTGCTTTAGCAAACCCCACTACTAACTCCCTCTATATATCTTTTCATGGAGCATATGGTAGGTGGCATTACTCAGCTAACAGATGTGCCTTTATGATGCTTGCAATTTGTCCCATGCATGCAGGGGCTTGTGGTATATAAACAGAGGTTGGTAACACTTGATAAGGTCATTATATTGGCTGGTTTTGTTCTATGTGTCAGCAGTCTCCAGGACTAGAACTCAGACCCATATATCTGACAAAGACCTCCTTTTTATATCTTGCTTATTGTAGATGGGCTGTTAAGATTATTTGATTTATTAGCTTTTTATGGGCCCTTTGCTATGCTAGTATGATGGGTACCTTGGCAGTCTCTTTCATTAATATCCCATAATAAAGTATTTATGATACCACCACGGACTCGTGGAGACATATTTCACATCTCTGCGTAGTATGTTAAAAAGCTGCATAGACATGTGTCAGGGAGCAGTAAAAAAGTAAAAAGGGCTGGATCAAGTTATAACAGTGTTGACTGCGATAGTAAGAATAAAGGTCCACTTTAAAACTCAAGAAAAGCACAAGGTTATTGGTCTTCCTTTGCCACCAAATATAGTAAATTTTGTATCAGTGAAGAACATTGAAAATGGACAAGGAGATACTGCAAGTTACCCAGGATGAATGCATCTCCTTTAAGGTATTATTTTTATGCTCTTGTCAGCTGTGGGTTTGAGGGGGCTCCTGCTGACACAACTTGATTAGTCCCAGCAGATTCAGTGCTCTTTCCTGCAAGTGGCATGAAAGCAAATGAGGACACTCAGATCTGAGGTCTGAAAAATCCTATTCATGTGTTTTAAATGCAAAGGCATGTAACATGCACTAGGTGAAATCTGTGTTCTTTGTGAGTGTGCTGAGATGAGCTATTTTAATATATTCTGTGAGAATAATGAGAAAGTTCTTTAACAAGGATAAAAATGCTACTGGACAGCACTGAGTCAGATGTTGCTCTGCTTTACATCTGAAATCATTGGAGTGGGTGAAGAAAAATCTATGGTACAATGGGGTTTTATTCCTCAAACATTTTAATAGTTGCTTAATAATTACTGTCAGAGTTCTGATTCAGTGTAGCAACTTGTATGCACATCTGGCTTTTTTGGTTTTTTTCCAGGGATGGTCATCCACAACTTCTGTGGGCAAACTCACCCTCACAGTGAAGAAGGTTCCCATTTAGGTTCCAGGACTTCCAGCCATATCCTTTCTCCATGGACAGTTATCTCCCTTTAAAAAACCCAACAGCTTTCTATAATCTGTTGATCCTTTCCTTAACTACAAAGTAAACAGAAACCTTTGCCTGTTGCAGATTTGGCAAACAAACATACAAAAAACAACAAACAATCAATAATAATACACCTTTTTTATTAATGAGTTTTCAATGTCTAAATATCTATTCAGTCATATACTGTAAACCTTAGGTTTGGAATGAAAATCCACTTTATTATGCCCAAGAACATACACAAGCAATTGGAGATATCTACTGGAATAAGAAATCAAGACTGAAGAAATAAACAACCTGACACCTGTAAGAATAAAACTCATTAATGTTAACCATAGAAGAAATTTTGCATCATTTTGGTAGACTAGAATTGAGCAGTCAACATAAAAAGATAACTTTCAAGAAAACAATCTAATAACAGATAGAGTGTTGATTAAAGGATTGTAGATAAAGAACAGAATATTATAACATATGGTAAACTATTCAAATTTGGCACTCTGGTAGAGATCAGATTTTGTTTCTCAGTCTTTCTTATATAGAATCAAATGTCAATGAGTAATTGAATCTACAAAGCCAGGTTAAAAAAAATACTCAAAATTGATTATATGTACAATGTTGCTTGGTTTAGCTTGCTTTCTGAGAAACAAGGGATATGTGGTCTTTATGTTTGACAGTAGACTCCACTAATTTTAAACCAACTATCCAGTCTCAAAAAATTTGACAAACATCCGATGCATACTCTGGTGTAAGGTTTTATCACAGTCAGCTCCAGTAAGAGTATGCACTACCAAGTTATATCACTTCTGTCCCCTCTTCCAGCTGTCCCTATGGTCCCAGGAAACTTCCAGCCCAGTGTACAGCCACACAGATGAAGGAATAGGAAAGATATCATTCAAGGTTGTTCACCGGAACAGGCTCCCCAGGGAAGTGGTCAAGGAACCAAGCCAAGAGTTCAAGGAGCATTTGGATGATGTTTTTAGTCATATAGTTTAGTGTTGGACAGTCCTGTGAGAAGCAGAGTGTCAGACTCAATTATTACAGGCCCCTTAAACTTGAGATATTCTGTGGTTCTTTCATTTTCTAACAAATGCTTTTCAGTCTTGTGATTTTTTGCCTTCTAGAGATAAGTTTGAATGTGTTTGAATTGAGGAATCTCACATATTCAGGATGAAAGTCTTCATAAAGATACAGTTATAAAAGACAAGCAGATGTGCATCCTTCTAATTCCTTTTCACAGGAAAAAAACACATCCAACCACACTGTCAAGGCATGAAGCCTCTCTGATTGGTAGGAATGTTTGAACTCATATCTGAGCGGGTCACTTTGGAAACATTGCTACCTCTTTTTCTCTGGTTTCTTTAAAGGTTAGGTGCTTGACAGTGTTCAGCTTTCCCAGCCAGTTAGCATGAGAAACCTTTGGATCAGGTAAGGAAGCACCCAGGACTCCATGACTGATAAACTTTTTGGGTTTGAGGTTGTATGTTGGGATTCATGTATCTTTGTGCATCTGCAATGTGTTCATTTATAGACATGCAACCTGGTGAACCAAAATAGTTGCCTTTTTTAATAGTATCTAAAAGAAGTTCCTGAATAACAGTATTCATCAAAGGCAGTTAAAGGAGCCTGAAGTCCATGTGACTAAAAATGTGTAGGCTCTGGACAAGGATCTGCCACTTTTGTATTTTCCTTCATATAAAAGGAGAGTCACCATCCCAGGATGTGTTCAAAAAAGTGTAGAAGTGACACATAGGATCATGGTTTAATGGTGGACCCAGCAGTGTTAGGTTAATAGTTAGACTTGATAATCTTAGAGGTATTTTCCAACCTTAATGATTCACTTAATGATTTCACAGAGAAATTGTTTTTGTGAGTCTGTAATTTGATTTGCATAACTTGTTAGTGATATGAAGTGATCAAACTTGATCACACTTTAAAAAGCATTTCTAAAGGGTACTTTTCAGAATAGTCACGTCTTCCAGCTTATTTTCAGTTTGCCATTGAAATACTGCCATTTTTCCATTTGTGTGCCAAATTTACAGTAGTCCCCCCTGTGCCTAGTTATTCAATGCTCAAGTGGTGAGAGCAATAGACCTCTGAATCAGCTAGGCACTCAAGTCTCAAAGTAAAAGTAAAAGTAACCCTGTAAGTTGTACTTTTGTCAGGCATTTATGTCCCAGGGGAGGGATTCTGGTCTCTAGAGAGCACCTAAGACAGAGAGTTTCATTTACCTTACGAGGGGAACATAGTGATCAGGTTCAGACATCATTATTACCACACCACAGTAGAATATAAACGCAGCTGTAAATGGAGAGACTTGGCATTGAAGCAAAGACAAGACTCAAGTTTTTTAAACAGTTCTGTTTCTCTGTTCAGGGTTTGGTCATTAAGCAAATTAATAAAATACTCATTATTAATATAAATTTATAGGATTTTGTATCTAAGTGTCATGCAGAAATTAAAATTAAGTAACTTAGGAAACATTCCAACCTTTGCAACTATAACACACTGAGTTTTATTTAAAGGGGTAGAGAGAGGCTGTAACTTGTAAATAGTTACACAGCATAAATATTAGCATAAAATAGTTACACAGCATAAAATATTGGGCTGTATATTTAAAAGCATTTACATTAATATACTAAATTGTAAAGATTAACTTTAAGCCAGTGTGAGTCACTGCATTTCTCCTTTATTCCTTGTGGTATAGTAAATATTGAGTTTTCAATAAATACAATGATAGCACAGTATTCTAAGACTTCCTGTGTTTATATAGAGGACAAGAAATAAAAATTATCTGTCTAATATGCTTAGTATATGCATCTATAATTACTGTAGAGTGATGTCAGAGTGAATAAAGGACAACACTTTCCTAATGCTATGCTTATCCTAATGCTTATGTGATCTCTACAAAGAATTTGGACCACTCTTTAAATTTATGTACCAGCATCTTTGCCATTTAAGATGAGGGTATTGCAGTCCCTCATAAGAAAATGTTCTAAATATTGCAAAAATCCTATGGTTTAATCTCAAACATTGCTTAACTACATAATGAAGGCCTGTGGTATTTGACTGAAATCATACAGTTTGAATTAACATGATTCAAAACATAAACACTGATAGTGCATACATATTAACTACCGCCTAGCCATAATTTTCTTTGGAGAAATTTGCATTAAAATATCAAGCAAGTGATGAGACACCAGCTCTGGGAATACAATACAAGTTTTCACAAAGATTGTGCTACACTGGCTCTGAATTACAAACAGACCTTTCCCTGTGGAAGTCCTCTTTAAGACATACTGCTTCAGCAGAAAAGAACTACGTTGCCTTTCAGATTAAGAAATTGTGTATCTAAGAAAAATATTTTCCCCAAGAAAGATTAAAATTATGTTAGACTGGGAAAGTTCCAGAATATCTTTGATAATTATTTTAATGCAAATATCATCTTGTTTCAGCCTATAGATTTATGCAATAAATACAGATATTTTATATACAGCAATTTTGTAATAAACTCCCCTTTCTTCAACGTTGGTTGAAGTGGAGAGATTCTATTGTCAATTACTGAAATGATGAAGAAACAGACATAGCACAGGAGAGAAAAGTAATATGCAGAAATTTCTCCCAGGCATTCTGACTATTAATAATCGAAAATCCCTGCACTGATCTGAGCAGGATTACCAATGCAGGTTTAGAAAAACAACCTGTTGTGTTACTTCCCTTCTAACCATCTCTGCATCCTTGGAGAACTGCTGACAATGTCTGGTGCCTATGCTGTTCAGACATCCCTATGAAGTGCACATTTCCTACAGCCCTGAGTCCAAGGAAATATAAGTCTTGTGCTACCTTGTTTCTGTAAGGAAAATATTTGTATCTTGGGAAAGAAAGATGGCCTGATTTGAAGTACCACTCAGCAGATCCTAGAACTTGATGGAAATTGTATAGCTCTGTGCTAAAGTGATTTTTAAAACAAGTAAAAGCATGGCTATAGCATAATTACAACCAAGTCTGCCTCTATTCTGATTCTGAAAACTGGGTAAAGCAATTTTCACCTAAGAATAGTCTGAATGTAGCTTTTGTGATACTCAATTTGAGAGTGATTTTCTGTATTTTGCAAGACAGTCTTTTCACAGCATTCACCAACACTTCTGCACTGTGGCTTCCCCTCTCTTTCTAGAATAATACAAATATCTTTTCATTTTTCCTCTGTTTTAGTCATGGAGACTTTTATACCAGTTCTCACTGAATTATGAAAATATGCACCCTTTTCCCTTGTATTCTACGAGGACAGAAAATTATTACTATTGTGATTTCCCCTCCTCAGTCTCCTTTTTTCCCCTCAGGCTTCCAGATAGTCTGTCTCACATTTAGGATGTGTACCCCTATCTCCTTTCTTCTGGCATCCAGCCTCAATTAGATAGTTTAACTATGCAAGTTCAACATTTTAGCAGCCTGGTACCTTCGTGCCTTCTTTCTCTGTTCCATGGAGCAACAGAGATCTTTAGAAGATGGTCATGTTGGTAGCTGAACTTTTTATTCCAGCAATACAAAACTTCACTAACACCCTATTCGTAAGGTCTCTTTTCCTCAACTTTTAGGCTGGGTGTCACTAGTCCTCAATTTTGTAAAGAAGATTTAACAGTACTCTTTCTATAATATATGTATGGGGCTTCACTTTTTACCCTGAAACATTACATATGTGATTTGGTGGCTGAAATTGGAACACCACATGTTCCTGCAATCTGTCAATCTCTGACAGCTTCATTTCTTTATTCAGTGGCTGTTCTGGTGCTGATAGAGGTGTCAGAAGAAATTGTCTATTTTTCGTGTGGGTTTGTCACTCATATGAATCAGTTTTATCACAGCTCCAGAGCATCCCCAGAGACAGTACTAACTGCTTTGTTTTTAATTACAAAGTCACTCTTTGTGTTCCTCCGTACAGACAGCCATGTAGCCAATCATAAAATCACCTTGTTCAAAATATAGAATACAAATATTAAAATTTATCCATCTTTCCTTTGAAGTGATCTGTGAAGTTTTCAGAAGGGTCTCAGTAGCATTGATCCCATTTATGGTTCATCTGTTTCTAAGGTATCATGACTATTCCAGACACACTGTTCATGCTTTAGCACATCTTGTCACAAGGCATACCCTTTTCCCAAAGTGAAGGCTAAGAGATTTAAAGCAGAATTGTGGCTTAGTTGAAAGCCAGGGTTAAAAAGATATATTTTTTTTTGACTGAATTTTAATTGCATGTCAAATAGAAACAAATTCTAGGTGTTTCTGTGGGAATACAAAGCAACCCAAGAAACTGAATTCAAGCTCTGAAGGAAATATAAAGCCTAGTCAAGGTATCTTAATAGTATATCTTTTGTTGTATCCTTTTTGATGGTTTTGTTTGGTTTTGGTTTTAAATGAGATATTTAAGAACTGGGATTAAACACTCAAGATATTTTAGTTTATTTTAACATTTGCAGTTAGCCAGTACATGGGTCTTTCAAAATTATTCAACACCAAGGACTAATTTGGTGATGTAGTCAGATATTTCTTGGATACAGATGTGTTTATTTACAAACAATGCACATAAAATTATATTTTCTTAAACACTATTACAGTTAAATAATAGGAGGCTATTTCTGTGCACAACATTTGAAGTTTCGTTCTCCATAGAATTCTACCACTTTTTACTGTGTGATCCTTATTCCTGTTTACTGTCTATTGGCTGCTTTTTTTCCCCTCTATTTTTAAAAGTTTTTTGAATGTTTCTGAAACACACTTCCATCAAGTGATACTCAGTAAATTCTACTACCCATTTCCCCTTTAGTCTTCTACTTGATCTGTGTTTTGGGTTTCTGTTAGGATTTGTTGTTTCAGGTAAAAGGAAATAAGTCTTTTATGCCTCATCTTAAACACACTGTGAATGATAGGCTTGTCTCAGCATGCACACATTTTCTTCTAACTTCAATCACACTTATTTAATAATTTCAAACTTTTTAATAATTAAATGGTTCCAGTCTGCTTGACATTCTAACTGGAGGCAACAACCAATCTATAATATTCAGGTTTTAAATGACTACTTTACTCTGCTTTTATAACATTGAAAAAATATCTGTAGTAGATGTGATATGTAATATGGTATGGAGGGGCATAGGTCATACTGCATCTAACTTGATAGTTATATTTCATCCAACTTTACAGGGACTCAGTGAGTAAGATGCCCTTAATTGAGTGTCTGCAGCCCTTGTGTAGAAACTGTGAAAATAGACTGGTGCTTTTGAAGATGCTTAATCTAATGCCTAAAACTAGGCACAATGTGAAATCAGGTAATTTAAACTTTATCCTACGAGTGCCTTCACCATGTCTTGGAATGGGTCAAGAAGCAAACTGCCCAGATCAGTGTGCTTAAGGGTCATCCTAACAGGATTCAGTTAATTTGTACTGAGAGGTATATTTTTTTAGCAAAGATGATGTGTGAAATTTATGCTCAAATAACTGCAACACCAAAAATGTTTTTAGTATCTTTCAGCACACTCCCTCTTAAGCCCTCAAAAAATATTCCTTAGTTACTCCAGCTGCAAATGGCATCAGAGTGATGATTCTGATCACATCATTCACATATAGTCCATATACTTATGTAAAACTTTCTTGGCTTTTACAAGCTGACTCTTGTAATTTCATAATGTTTCAGTAGGAAAAATAGCACAGAAACTGTATATAGTTTACACAGCACAAAAGTCATGTATACACAAATTCTCACAATAATCTTTCATCCGTGGTTCCTACTATGACAAAGTTTTCTGCTTTGCTTCTTATTGTCAAGGTCAGCTATTCATACTTTGCAATACTTGGCACTTATGCTATAAATCAAGGTCCATGACTGAGAGGTATCCACTCCAAAGTCATTTATAGGAGTGAGAGCAATGTAATAATAATAATATCAACCAGTTTTCATGAACTGTTATTCCTGGCTAGCACCACTACAACCATCTGGCTGATATTCATTCTTCTTCATCTCATTCTTGCCCTTTTTCTTGTCCTCCTCCACCTTTTAAACTCTAGCCAACAACTCCACTAATGCAGCAACAAATTTACTGGCAAGGTCTGCAACAGCTGAGCCCATCCCAGTTGATCTGTGCCAGTCAGCCAGCTGGTGAGCTAGAAATTATCTAAGAACTGGCTACAATGCCATTTTACAGGCCAAAAAGAGACTCTGCAATATTTGCCTTAAAGAGATGTTTTTCCTTTGCTATTACATTGTTTTCTGATCATGGTTATTGGCATAAAATAGTTAACATGGCAAGAGAAACATTAGCAAATGCACTAACTCACTTAGGCAACTGCACGTGGAGAGTAGGAAAGTATTTCCTAAAGGTCAGCAAAGAATTCTGGAAAATACAAAATTGAGAATAAATGTGGGCAGTTAAACATTACACTCATTGTCATAGTTTATGTAATACTGATGGCATTATTCAATTTAAATTAACTGCATGGGCAAATAATAAGTCAAGTCTTGGTGCTATTGCATACTTCAAGTTTTACTATGCATACATTATTTTCTTTAGCTGTCTCTCACTCTTGCTTAGGACCTCTGTTTTCTTACTATTCTGCTACATATATTCTAACACATATTTAGGAAAAGATGAAGTTACGAGGAAATCTTGTTTAATTCAGGTGTTCTTTGCCAATCCTGGAACTATTTCTCTCTCGTCCGATCTGTTGGCATAAAGTTCTAGTAACATAAAAATTATGGTTTTAGCATTTTAGTTACCTCACTGCTTCAATTCATATTGTTCCAATACAGTGAGTGATGCCTATATTAATAAATTATGAAGTAATTTGAACCTGGTCTCTTCCAGCAAGGTTGTTGCCCAGACATTAGGTTAAGGTCATCAGTCTCTCTTCCACTTTAATAAATGTTTAATTTTAATCTATATAGTGTGGAATAGCTCTAGCAGTGTTGCATTCCTTGATGATTATTCAGAAGAAATTTTAAATCAAGCCTTTAAGTCCAATGAGTGTTTAATGATAAAGTAGGTAGGTTAATATGATATTGAAGTAAAGCCTTTATAAAGGATGAGGAGAAAGAGGAAAGTTATGCCTGACCCAAACTACTAACATTAATTTTTAACTGCACAGATTTATATAACATATTCCAAAAGTCCTTGATTTCATCACCAACCTCTTTAAGGAATTTTTATCTTTTATCACACTGAGCAAATGAGATTGGGGTTTAGAACGAGGTAGGTTATGTCCTCTTGGTATGAGAGGTAACACTAAATAAAAATTGTTTAAAAGACCCCATACAGTAAACAATCAAGAAAACTTCTGTGATTAAAAGTCACCAAAGTCACCACTTTGTATATGCAGTTCTGAAGGACTCTGACAGCTCTACAAAACATCCCAAATCTCCCTAGTTCTCAAAGTGTAGTTATATGCTAATGAGGAACATGAAAGTTTTAAATCTTGGTGAATTTCATAGAGGTAGGTAATTCCAACCCAGCTGAAGTTTCTACAGGTGGTATGCAAAATATGTTCAAATTTAACAAGGAAAGTGTGTCCTGTACAAAATGTGATGTAAGTCAGGGAGCAATGCAGTTGCCACTGAAATCATGGTGGCAGTCTGTTCCCCTTGCAAATTACCAAGCGTCTGTGGGAACTCTGAGTGTGTTCCTCAGGAATGGGCTGAGCCCTCTGTCTCAGGACTATTGGTGTGTAACTTGTTTGCTCAGTGCATAATTGCCTTTACAAGCTAATTACAAATTTGGTACAGTAATGAATTTTCCTCAATAAATTAGTGAAGTCATTTGTATCTACCACAGTCCCAGTATGATAATCACTGAATTGACTTTCACCTTGGTATTACACTTAGTGTTCAAACAACAACTAAATTTTCTAAGCTCCAGAGAAAAGAAAATCCACACTTCTCACCATCAGCCTCTTACTGTAGTCCCTATAAAACCATGAGATTCTATGTAAAAGAAAAAAAATCTGTTTTGTTTCATCTGTAATCAATATATGAAAAAGAGGAAACTATAGCATTTCTTAACATCAGGCATATTATAAAATATTGCATCTGCAGTCCAAGTGCTAGCACTTTGTCCTGGGATTTCTGCCAAAACAGGAGGCTGTTCGGTTGTAATTAACATTTCTCATCCCAATATCATTGTTGATGAGTCCCCACACAGTTTCAAGTACAGATGCCTTCTACAGTAGTTCATTATGAACACAGGAACTTCTGCTGACTCTTCCCTTCTGCTCTACTTATTGTGGGCACTTTTCACTTCAAAAGAATCAGTTTCCTTCTTGCTAGACTTTGTGAGGTAGCTATATCATATCTTATTTGAAGACCTGCATATTGGTTTTGGCTTGATCCATTTGAACTTTTTTTGCATTTAGGAAGTTTTTCATCTTTTCATCAGATCTGTTTGGATCTGCTGGACTTCATGTCTTACTGGAGTAATGCCTTCTTGAGCTAGATGTCCTTCACCCCTTGTTAAATTATTTGCCCATTCAGTTTGGTGCTCAGATTAGCCACATGAAATCCTGATGTATTTCAGCCTGGCTCTTCTGAAATTCCTCGGCATTGTTTCTCTGTTGTCTCTTGGAAGATATGCTAGAACTACATGGAAGGCTAAGCAATTACAAATGATCTAGTGATGTGAACAACTGTTCTTGAGGATACATTATATAAATGGCCAGCAGGAGACACAGTGGTAACCAGCTAGGATGAGAAAATTGCTTACGAAAACAGACACTTGTTATTTTCCCCTAAAACTACTAACAGAGAAATCAAAAGCAACTATCTTTCAATGAAATGAGTAGTTTTTACTATGTTTTGTGTATACTTTATTATTCAGCTTCTTGATTCTGCTGGAGTTATTATTTACTGATTTATCTAGCCAAGGACCACAGGCTATGCTTCAGCAACATCCTTGTTTCAGCTTAGGATTCAAGCACAGATGAGAGAAAGCAACACCATACAAAGGGAGTTTAGGGAATCAGGGAGACAAATCTGGGGCAGTTTTACAAATCACCCTTCTAACAGCATAGCAGTCTACACATGGGATGGTTTTTTATTTTATTTCAGAAAAAGAGAACAATGAAATTATTAATTTCAGCAACTTTGATTAGCAGAGGTAGATGACCTTTTCAGTGGTGAAGGAGACAGAAACAGCAATGTAGGTGGAGCTAGGTCCTGTGTGCTCCTTAAAGCAGAGAAAAATTATTCAATTTTGTTGCTGCAGGATAAGCTAGGAAGCCATGAAGGCAGGAAAATGAGAGGGTGACCTTACTAGTGACCTAGAAAAATGATCTTTGCATCCCTTTTCTGAACGAAATGGAAAAAGATCTGTTATGGTCAAATAAGGTTGCTATATTTCTGTATGGCAGCAACATTCTCCTTCTTTATTAGGAAATGGTACACCCAACAATAACAAAAAAACCCACAGAACAGGCAATAGATGAATAGCAGTCCAAGCTGTAAAGTGACACTTTAACAAACATTGTTCCAGCGAACAATCCTGAGAAACAGATAAGTGACCATTTCTTAAACATGTTGGGGGAAGGGGGAAGGGAGCTCTGACATTAAGGAAAAGGACAAAAGATAACAAGGAAACTTCCTGAATCTAGACGACAGAAATCCAGAATCTATTCTCATATGGCTTAAACAGATGTGTTCTAATTTAACATGGATATAATTAACAATAAAATGTAGTCCAGTTAGGCCACATGAGTTTTAAACAGGACCAGGGCTTTAAGTGTAGATATGTGAAATACTGCCTTAAACTGTAATAGACTCTACTGCAGGATCAATAATATTTGAGAAAAACAACCTTAAGGTGCAATAATATGTATTAAATATTTATTTCTGCTCAAACAATATGTGTCTCTCCAAACACAAAGGAAGAAAAAAGGATATGCCACAGATCTGACACCAAAAAGAACTTGAAAATTGATTATATTACAGCACTATAAACTTCTCATGTTTTGGAATTGTTAGTGAAGGGAAGCTCATCAGTCCTAGAGGATCTATGGAACCTTTTAATATCCAAATGATGAGACCAGCACTTAATAAGGATCTCATACAAAACAATTAAATGCCATGATTTAAAAACAACTCAGTGTCCCTGAATTCTGGATATTTTTGTAAAACAGTATTTCTTTGATTTTCTGATTCAAAGATAAAAGGAAAAAGGAAAAAAAAAAGCAGCATCCAATGTACATCCAAAGAATGACCATTGGAATAATCTAAAAAACAGATATTGGGGATAATTCTGTGGTCCTGGAGCAGATGTACAGAGCAAAAAGTCTTCTGAAAGTCTCAGAACAATGTCTGGGAGGCAGGGTTTATATGGGACTTGGAAAATCTTTCCCCAGGAGCATACATGCTTTTGATGCCATTAATGATAATTGAGGACTTATAAAACTCATTCGATCTCAATTCTGCAATACAGTCCATATGCAGAGTCCTGATGTCACCAGTGAGGGACTTGCAGAACCATCCCCAGAACTCCACGGGTCTCCTGGAAAATTTTTATACTCACACAGAAGTTATTTCAAGAATGAGTGATGCCACTCAACAGTCAAGAGACTAAGCAGATTTTTTTTGCCTGCTATCATTTTGATTGAAATAACTCAGCTCTGCTGAAAGCAATGAAAATGAATCAGACATATTTATGGGGTAAGGACTCTACAGTGTCTAGAGCCATTAAGATCTTTCATTTTTCTTGTTTGATTCAAAGTACCTGTCATTCTCCCTTGAAGCTCTGGTTGTTTCACGAAGCACGCACTAGTCTCAGAGAAAAGATTCTTTTTATGAAGACCAATAAAATAATTTGTCATTTTCTATCTGGGGTGAATGTTTTTGATGGGATAAACTCTTGTTTAGAGCTCTGAATTTCTTCAAACATTATAAGATTTTTTTGTTGGCAAAAAAACAGATAAAGAGTTAAGTCTTACTTTTAAGATCATGTTTGCATTAAAAACATATTTTAAAACAGGTTAAAGCCAGAACTAACTCCCAACATCTGAATGAGAAGATGTAATAGTTGAAGGCAGTTTCCTCTGAGGTCACAAATTTTTTCCAAATCTTTCACAGATTCTCACACTGAAAGAAAAATTCTTAGGCTTGTACCTTATCCTTTCTGTGCTTCATCCTTTACTATATACATAAATGAAAGTGACATTATGTGCTGTGTTGCTTGAGTTTGCAAATATATACTTTCTCCCTAAGGTGAAAATATACAGAAGCCCTGAGATTAATATTTTGTGCCACTATCTCTTCAAGTAAGAAGAAGCTCTTTCCCAAGCAATACTCATGGGGACCAATATGTCAGGGACACTCTCTATGTCAGCAAAGGACTGAATCAGGATTAGTTCCCTCCTTTGAGAGCTTTTCCAAGCTATTCCTGAGGATGGCACATCCTCAAAACTCCCTTGGTAGCTTCCCATCATAGGTGAGGGTATTCTACATGTTCTCGATTTCATAAAATTTAAATATTGTTCTAATGAGTCAAAACACAGTCTTTATACTACTGTAGCCTCCTAGTAAAAAATAGAATAAAATATTTAAGAACTGGGGGCTAGGGGACATCCACGGCCAAGTGCTGTGCAGATTGGACACCAGCCAGGCAGAGCTTGTCAAGAACAGGACAGAAGGATGTTCCCTTGGCCTGTTTTAGTTCACAGCATAGAAATAGCCTTCCACTCAGAGACTAGTATTCCAAGTGCCAGAGGGTGATTAAAACACCCAGCTATTCAGGATCTCCACAAACGGGAGGAGGCAGCCTCAAAACACCTCCTCTCACCCACCAAAATCATTATGAAACTATTCTTCATAGGGAGCTGTGAAATTAAAGTATCTTTTCCCATGTCTTACCAACATGAAACAAATGTTTTGGAGTCATGTTTTGTACACATTTAAGATACACAAAGCAAATCACTACGTTTATCCTCCAGAGTTTATTTTGTGTCTGTCAAATGTAATGCATTTTTAATGCACAATTAAAAGTTCTGATAAAAAATACACAAGTATAGTGTCACATCATTCAATACCTTTTCCCGTGCATTTTATTCAAACTTAATTTGAAATAGAATTTGTGCTAAATTCAGTGAGATAATTAATGAAACTAACTAATTAAAATTGCTAAGCTTCATTTCTATCCAACGTAAAACAATCCATGCGCAAGACAAACTGTTACATGACTATTTCCCTTTTAAACTTTTTCATTAAAAATCTAGGGAAGGGAAAACAATATCATTTTAATAAGTGTTATATCTTTCTTGTAAAGGCAACATGTTTCATAAGAAGCAGGAAGCCTGGTTTGATCTGATGCATGAGCAGACTGGCTGAGCCTTCCCTGTGCTTGTGAGGAATTCTCTGCTGGGATCATGGAAGAGTGTGGCCTTCTCATGGACGAACGCGAGTCATTTTCTCCAGTCACTAGGGAAATGAGATGAAGGAGACAGGACATTTGGTCTATTTAGTCTACCTCCTGAGAAAGCTGTATTGGGAAAAGGGCCTTCACACACCATTTTGGTGGTGTCTGCCCCCAAGGCATTGTTGAAGCAGATAAGCAAAACTTTCAGTAACATATTGACAACAGGGGAGTCAAGTCCTTGTTCTTTAGTAATCACGAAGATCCTGCATTTCCATAACATCTGTTACAGGCACCCATTGCAGTGTACAGTCTCCTCATTATGCCCCATTAATCCTCTTTTTGTGCAGAATAAACTGGGGCCCAGAAAGGGTTTAGCTTTAAATCATGCACCCAGTCCACATCACACACAGATCATCCAGAACTGATGAATGCTGGTTTCTATATGTGGGGAAGAGGGGGAGCAGGGGTGGGGTGTTGTGAATGAAACTGGAAGAAATTAGTTTCTTTTCAAATAATTAAAAGTCTCAAATTGATTGTTTGCAGATCACTTTTTTTTACATAAGAAAAATATTAGGAATGATACAGGAAAGGCAAAGGTTCTTGGATTTGAGGCACAGCAGAAAAGTGTTTAGGCCTGTAAAACATTGTTTGATGGGAAGGAGCCCTGTTTCTCTTCCTCAGATTAACTGATTACTTGTTATTTCTAATGATTTCAGAAATCACATTCTTAAGAATATTCAATTGTTCATGAGAAATAGATTCCAAATATAAATTCAGGTCCCTCCCTGACATGTTCATTTATATCTGGAGACAGAAAGAGTAGTTCTGCTGAGTGGGGGAGAAAGGGAAATTAGTCATACTTAATTTTAAAAAATAAAGGTAGAGTTTCCTTTGGTTCCTTACTATGGCGATAACTGTTCTAGAAACAATACAAAGCCAGAGGTTGCCTCTAGGAGAAAAGAAGAAAAAAGATTCCACATGTGATTTTGAAGCAGACAATACAAGCTTTTTTTTTACTATTCCACTATCTTGTTCAATCACTGTAAACAATTTTCCAAGACTGAATTCAAATATTACAAGTTCAGAAACAGATAACATACAAGATGGAATTAATGAGATCCACCTAATTGAGGGAGATAACATACTGAATAGCTAGGTATTTTATGGTAGTGCTGATAAACAAGATCAATAGTACAGGCAGAAAAGTGGAAAAAACTGGTATCATCATCATTTATCTGCGATGTAATGTAAGTACCTGTCATCATGTTATATCTTCAGAAAGGCAATATTAATCCATTCTCTATACCAAAATCCAGAAAATTTACTTTACTGTAAAATACAAATACTCTCTGTTTACTCATAGAAGTGCTTTACTAAATCTTAATATCCAGAAGTGGCAGAAACTAATGCAGTTAAAATAAAGATATAAAGAGAGCAGCAGCAAGAGTAAACACAAAGCATTTATGATAATTAAAGAGTGCAAACAGTAGAAAATTCAATGGATTGAAGTAAGCAAGCACTGTAACAAGTAAATAAATAATTAGTGGACAAAGGAAGAATAATAAGTGTTTCTCAAGGAGAGTAAGCAATAAGCAAAGGAGAAAGAAACTGTTTATCCTCTTAACCATTATAGTGGGAAATTGGAGCTGATGGACTAAAAAGAATACCATTAGACACTAAATAAGCATTCTGGATTCATTTAAAGAATGGAAGCGGAGATTTACTTAAATCAGGGATCAAAATCAGAAGGAAAATAGACAAGGAATCAGAACACAGATAATGTTTTAACTTTTAACTAGATCAGAATGATTTGTAGCCTACCAATAGAAGACATAATAGAAAACATTTTCAATAGCAGTTTCAGTAAACTGATAACAGAGAGGTACTAGGATCTGGAAACTAAAAGTGCATTCTCTTGTGCACACATCGAAGACCTCTGCTCAGCATGTGCTTGTCAACTAAACAAACAGTATGATTGTGGAGAACAATACAACAGTATTTTAACACAATCATACAAAGTCGAGAGCATGCCCCCCACTGGCACATTTTATTCAGTAGATTAAGACATCCTTGTATCTCATGGAGGTGTATCCCAATGGACTAGTTTGGCAAAAAAATGCAATGTTACTGCTCTATCACATGCTATTAAAATTACATCAAAGGCCAAATCCTTACTCAGTGAAGCATTGTACTGACTAGCCTGTTGTGTTGACTGGTTCAATTCCATAGCCAGGTCCTTCTTAGATAACCTCTTCCTGTCTACTGCAGCACTTGTTACAAAGAGACATGAATTTCCTCTTCCAATCCTTTAATACTAGCTAGACCTAAACTCAGAAGATAAAATTTGTGACTTGTCTAAGGGCTGAGAAAGCTGATCTTGAGGCTGGAGCAATGTAGTTTCTGATAATATTTATCCTTGAGTGCTTTCATCTCCTGTGGCTCAGCCCAAATCAGCACTTTTTCACTGTTGTTTTACTTTAGTGCAGCTTTGTGCCACTTGTCAAAATGTAGCTATTTTGTTTTGCTATGCTGACTGATTTCACACTTATTATCTCTCATTCATGGATGTCAGTAATACCTTGCATTTGTATAGTTGCTGTCACAACCTGCTCACATTTTATCCACTATCAGAGCTTGTTTCACAGCTGTAGGGGTTGTCCTTGTCGGCTAAAGCTAAATACATACATGGGAGATGGATGAGCTATTCACCTTCTCAGATGCTCTTTTGCTGGAAGCCTTAGAATGAGTACCATATGTAGCTTGTCTCCCAGGTTGCTTTTGGACATGGGCATCATTGCCAGTCAGTTTTGGCAGTTAAAGAAGTTTCTGTAATACCACATTGTGCAGATTTGACCATATATCTTTTTGCCTTTCTCACCAGCTCCAGCTCACACAGTTCTTTAAACACTATCCTTAATTTCCACTTTAGGAGCAGCCACTTTGTGCAAGAAGAGTGAAAGTTGTTGATGTAGTTTGTAACATACTTCTCTGCTGATCTAGCTTCTGCAGTCTTCAAATTAATTTTCCTAATCCCTTACTTCTCTGGTGTTGGCCTTAAAGGAACAGTACTGATGTGTCTTTTACAAAATAAAACCTTTTGCTGTACACTGGTCATTGTACTCAGTTACACAAACTACAGATTGCATTGTTGCTTCAGCTGAGACACAAAACAATGGCACAAAGTCACATAAATCACAGATTGGTTGAAGTTGGAAGAGAGGTCATCTGGTCCAACCTTCTGCTCAGTCAAGACCACCCAGGGCCTGTTGTCCAGGTTTGTGTCTGGACAGTTTTTGAATATCTCCAAGGATGGAGACTCCATAGCCTCTCTAGGCAACCTGTGGCAAGGCTTGGTTATCTCATGGTGAAAAAGTGCTTTCTTGTGTCCAGTTACTTTTCCTGTTTTCTCAATATGGAAATGAGTTAAATTGAACACTTTTGAATATGATTTCTTACATTTTTATTATTAATCTGATTTCTTTCTCTTCATTTACCCTTTATTGATATACAAAGGTACCTTGAAAAAAACTTTTGAATAGAAGAGTGATCGTAACACTGCCAATAAATATTGAAACACATAATGACTGATTCTGAAATTACTTGTTTAATGGTTTGATTAGATGATTCATTTAAATTCAATTGAAGAAGAGATTAAAGCTTGATATTAAAAAATGGACTCATTATTACAAAAGAAGAGTCTCATAATTCAGGTTTGTCAATTTAGATTTATAATTGGCAAAGTTCAATGCAAATAGACATAGCTTAATAGACAGAATAAAGAAACCAGAAAGGAATGTTTCACAGTAAAATGTTAATGTGGGAATTATTTCTGGTAAAACTGAGAAGAGAGAGAGAAAAATCACCTTTTATACAAAAGAAGAAAATAATCAGTGTGGGCTGTTAGAAAAAAAAGAAAGTAGGTAAGATATAGATACTTTCTTGTTAGTAACTGAAGAACTGATTTGCACAAATTTAAGAAAAAAAAGAAACAAAAAAAAACCCCCAAAACCCAAAGAAGACCAACCTATCATAATTTAGCCAAATCTGATATATAATAATTTTGAAAGGAGCTAGCAGAATATTTGCTTATTATTTTCTTCCTCTAGTCACTAATTTGGCCTAAATAGGGAAGTTAGAGGCCCAAGCTATGAAGAAACAGGCAGTACATAGCAAAGTGGCATTTATGGACATTTACACGCTTGATCACTGCTGGTATCATCAGTGGAAATAATTTCCTCCCTTCAGATTTCCTCAGATTATTTTTATTGTAAGCCTGTTTCCATTATGGATTTGTGTGGCTTTGATCTGCAGCCTTTGACTCTGATTAGTTTTTTCTCTGAGAGATTAATGGTCTGCAAAATAACTGGGGTTTGGAGTGGAGGGAAGGAGTCTAATTTTTACAGTACTTATAGACCATTAACAAGTCAACAAGTCTCCTGTCACGTTTTTTTTTTTTTTTTAATATGACAAACCACAGAGAGTACCACTTATCCCATGACAGGGCATTTTACCAGGCCCCTGGTCCCATTTTTTACTTTCTCACAACTTTTGCAAATATCTTGGCAGTTGAGAAGTGTACATCCCTGTGCATGTTTACCCAAAATACTTTTTAAAAAATGTGTCATTACTAGCTGAGATTTTATGAATCAGTAGTAAGCCTTTACTCAGAATTTGCACAAAATATTAGCTTGCAGATGTTAAAATGACAAAACCTCTTCTGGTTAGCTTTAATCTCCAAATGCCTCTTAGGCCTAAGTGTAAAAGAATCCCTGAAGTACTCAGAAAATAAGCTATATTTAATATGCAAAAAAAAGAAAAATGGAGAATCTCCCCATAAAACTGCCAAAGTTTATGAAACTGAGATATATAAAGAAAATATTATCTCTCTAAAATGATGTTTTCATCCCTTCCAAGCTGCAAATAAACAGTTCCAATGGGAAGGTTACTAAAAGGACAGCAGTAGAAGTTTAACTTAAAATCTGGCAGAACCTGAAGCACTGCTTTAAATGGTACAAATGTGAAAAAAAGAATTTGAACCACTTAGAGTCATTATCAACTCCTGCAAAGAGTGTAACACAAATACCCACTTCGGTAAGGAGGATCCTCCAAATCACCAGGCTGTTATAAAAAAAGGACAAAGAGAATAGAAGACTTCAAATCTGTGAGAAAACATGATATAGAGTTTTTTTGCAGCTTCCAAGAATTCTCTTGCTCTTAAACCCAGTAACAGGCTTATCCATTCATATTGATTAGAGTTCTCTGTCTTGGTAAGACAACTGCTTGTTCCTATACAGTCTTTATAAGCTTTTTTGTCTTTTCAAGATATACTTTCTTGTATCCATCTATTTTGGAAAATGTTTAAGTTGTAGACACATGGGATAATTTTAAACTGTGATAATATAATGTGGTTTTCTTCCCCACTTAAGGCCTTCTTCATTGTATGAGACCATTGACACCTCTAAAAGACACACTTAAGATCTGATTTTCCTTCTGGAGATTTAGTTCAGGGCATTGATTACAAGGGAGCTTACAATGGCTCACCTTTAAACATTGGACCCTGTTAAGTTCCCAAAGATTTTCAGGAAAAACTCATACTAAGGCTTGAGTGTTAGCATTTGCTTATTTTATTTGTTGTATTTCTGTGCAACAAAAGAGGATGTAGGTCGAGGGTATCTTGTAGCTAACATAGACTTAATCATGGCAATTAAACTCACAGTCCCTGTTGTAAATATTCAGTTACTTCCCCTGAAGTTTCATTGCTGAAAGTTCAGTGTTGTTAGAATATGTGGCTTATAAGAAAAGCTTACACTGATCACACATTAATCAGAAATTCTAATTTCATTGACTCTGCATACAATTTTAATCAATATGTATTTAAGTTTTATATTTTGTGCTGCATCCATGTTCTGTTGAACGTTAATTTATGGAAAAGATTTTACAGAAGACAAGCATGAAATTGAAAAGTGTTAAATGAGCTAAGGTTGCTACTTCATCACTTTAAATAATACCACAGACCTCCAATTATCCAATAGGAGAGAAATAATAAAGGCTGTATATAATGTTGTAATAGATTTCACGCAGATAGAGCAGCATTTTACTTCAAAGAATAAATCATTTCATGTTCTTCATGGCCACCAAAACAAATCTTGTGTTAATTCAGTAAGGTTTATCACAAACCAAAATGGTATGAATGGTATATATTACTTGTTCCATTATAATCAGATTATATTATAACGTAGAAATTTAATTTCTCTAAGTACCTCATTATTCCTTATTTCATCTGCCAACAACAAGTGTGATCTTATTGTGAGAGTGAATTAAGCCAAGGCATAATAACCAGATTGATATCCTGAACAAAAGTCACACTATGGTGAAAGTTTCATTCTTAAGAATTGTACAGATGGCTGTGTTAAATGATCCACAACAAGTGTATATTTTTCTATGGGTCATATGGTTCCATTAAAATAAAAACAATTTATGTGAAATTACAAACCTGATCTATCTCCACAACAACAATTTTGTGCTGAAGTAACATCGATGAATTAACAAGATGTTTTTACCCATTGACATGTAGGCAGATAAGAGTACAGCCTCTCTGTGAGCATTTCAGTGCACTTAAAGCTTGCTGTTGAATTAAAAATATGTTTCTTATTGCGAGTAATATTTTTCTTTGATCACAAGGCTCTAGTCCTTTTATTAAAATACCCATTCTCACTGAAACATGCATATCATACTCACTGCTGGTCCTTAAACTGAAAAAAAGTCCAGGAAAAAGGGAATTGAAATTGCTACACATCTACAACACAAAATAATTAGTCTTTTCCATTATATTACTTATTTTTGCCTCCCCTAAGTCTTTTACCTCATTTGGATCATAGAGACTGAGTTTAAGAAGGTAAATATTTTCACTTCTCTGTGATTAGCTCAGACTGCTGGTATAATCATTTGCCTTCAACTCTTTTCTCCTTCTGTCTGGAGACTGACCATTTCAAAGAACTAGTCAGCTGTGAAGAAGCAGAGTAACTCACATGCAATGCTGAAGCAAATTTCTTTTCATATGGCCTTTTTATGCAGCCAGAAGATATATTTGAAGGGCAAAACTCTCTGGCTCTTAAACATTTTTAACTATGCCTTACATTCTACTGCACCTTCAGAGAAATTATGCTGCAACATGGATTTCTTGGACCAATAGCTAAAAAAACATCTCCTACAAGGAATGTCTTTTCATGTTGAATAATCACTGCTTCATATTAAGACACTGCATGCATTTTGCAGGTCACATTCTACAAACATGAAAACATTTTTAATATTTTGCTTTCACATCATCATCTTTGGTTTAAGTCCAAAACTCTAGTGAAATGTGGACATTGGAAAGGGAGAGGGGAGGAGTAGGGAGGACATGAAGATCTTCATCTGCCATGCATGGATGCTGCTTCATGGACATGTCTTAAGTAGAAATTACTCCAGGTCATGTTCTGTCTCAATTTTGTGGTGAAATGTAATGTGATAAGAAGCAAGGGACATGCATAATCAAAGCTTTGCTTGTAGCAAACTTAAAAGCAGAGACAGAAGAGCCCTTGGTTTAAAATTCCTTGCTATTCTGGTATGTCTTATCAAACTCATTAAATGGAAATCCTCAGCTCTTAATAGAAACTGTAAAATGCTTCAATCAATAATAGTAAAAACTCAGTCTAATAAAATATCTTTTAATGCTGGGACTTTGTCATGACTACCATTGTTCTTTATCTGGACTAAAATTTGTTCAAGTCCTGGAGTATGAGAGAGCTTTCGGACTCAGCAATTATATTCAGCATATATGACAATTCATTTTCATGTGTTTACACATATTTAAACTTAGATTGATAACAAATATATGGAAAAAATAGAAATGTACTAAATATGCATATAATAATTAAATATGGTGCCTATCTTGCATGCAGATATCATCATCCTTCTGTCAACTGTGTGCCAAGATCTCCTTCACTGTACAAATAATTTTTTGTCTGTGCTCTCACAACTGCTTCAGTTTCTGTGAACCATTTCTATGTGAACCATTCTTTAGTTTCTGTCTCCCCGTCCTTCTCCTCTTATGTAAATGTTCAGTTGAGAACCATGAAAGGGAGAAAAGTTTAATGTGGCTGGAATGCAAAATCTGGATAAACACCATCGTTACCTTCCCTACTCTTTCTTAACTATTATTATCTGAAATCCATGTGATCCCAAAACATTTCACTTTATATGAATTATTAGCTTTACAACCTTCAGTAGAAAGCAGAAAAATGTGGATTGTATAACAGCAATTGCCACCACCTATTTTCTAAATAGGATGAATGTAGAAGTACATTTGACTTTGAGGGTAAAAAAAATCACAGTTTGCACAATATCCACCTGTACAGAAAAGTGAGCTCATCATCCAGTGACCTAGACTCCCAAATAGGTTACAAGGAGAGCAGCAAAAAATGCAAGCTATGGTGCAGTAGGGAATTTTGATGATCATCAGTTGCTTTGAGGTAATAGCCCATGAAGATTCTAGTACTTTTTGATTATTATTTCTCTTTCAGCAAGAGCTGCCTGAAATTAATGTTGGTTTATCTGTGGTATCAAATAGATTTGGATGGAAACACATATATAAATGCATGAATTTCCTCAGTCCTAGTGACTACCTAGTGGTGCTAGAAAGCCTAAAGTAAGAGCCAGGGCAGGGTTTTGCAGCAAAATGTTCAGAAGTGCTGCTGCTCCCATGACAGGGACCAGGGCTATTCTGCACCCACCAAAAAGATTTGTTTGCTCTGGTGTTTTTACCTTGTAAACATCAGAGAAAAGGTGAAGGTTGCAACTACTGCCTCCTCAATGTGGACTGTTGTTGTCCATCTTTTCTGTAAATTATTGTCTAAAATAACTTCATTTCACTGAGGGGAGAACCTCCAACCTTTCTGTTCTTAAAAAACAACAACAAAAACCTAAATAGTTTATTTAAGGTTTAAGAGAATAAAAATCAAAACTGCCCAAGTGTTTTGGCTGTTCATTTTTTAAATGTTTTAATGTTTTAATTTTTTATTTTTTTAATGTTTTAATTTTTTTATTTTTTTGTGGCATGTGACAAAAATTCTCTATTCCACTTTAATCTAGCCTTTTTCATGATGGGATAAAATAACTTCAAGACAATAATAATATAAAAAAGACTGCATCAATCTGTGTATCTGTCCCTGCTAAAAGAAAATTAACTTGAAGCTACTCAGCCTCATCTCCAGCTGCTGTAAAATCTCACTGTAAAATCACCTCTTACATTTACTCACTCAGGCATGATTTTTTTAAAGCAAAATTTTTAGGAAGACAGGCCTCTCCATCCAGGCTCCTTCCTGTCATTTGCAAGACCTGAGTGGCACGTCCAAAGCAGTGGCAATTTGTTCTATTGAACCATTGCTTCTTCACCAATAGATGCTGTGTTCTCATTGAGTTTTTTAAATATTTATTCCCCTGACCTACACTTTGCTCTAGGCCATTAACTACACTGTAACTCCTGCTGTAATCTTTCCAGCTTTCCTAGGAAAATGTCCTTGTTTAAATTGATGGATTGCATATTTTACTTTATTGGAAGTAATTCTTTCTTATCAATGTCAAGAAACTAATTTCTTCAATTATTTCTTTATCAGTGTCATTCTTTTCTTGTATAACCATCACTAAGTACAATAAAAACTCCTCATATTGGTTATTATTAACTCCAAGCATGGTAAACTTGATTGCCTCTCCAATTTAATGAAAATTATATTGAGTTCTATTTGACTGACATTTTTTCCAGTTTTCTGTGAAACATTGCTTTGGGTAATTTACTTGGCATTAATTTCAATCTTTTTTTTTCAATCATTCCTCTATTAGTTTGTTTTACATGGGATTTATCTTGTAAAGAAGTGTGCAATGATTTGTGTAATATCCACCAATTTAAACTAGATTATTTAAATTATATATCATGGTTCCATTCTCTCCTCCAGCGAGGGGTGTTCTTTTTATAATTGCCTAAAATTCTAAGTATTTTTCTTCATTAAAAATAACTACACCCCTTAAGAACAAAAATACTTCTTTAGTTATGTCTTCAGAAACACATACAGATTCAATTTTAAATTAATATGGTTTTGCATAAGAAATGGTAATTTTTCTGTGGATCCAATGTCTTATAGTAAGAAATTGATTTTTGCTAACAAAGCATTACCTTTTCTAGGGTTTGAATATGCCAAATATAGTTGCTCTTTTCCCAGGTAGACATGTGGGTTTTCTTTCATTCCTTTCTGAAAACACCCCTATGTTTTCTTCATTGTAGAAAAGCCAAAGTTCTTTCACTATGTATTTCCTGCAAAACAATCCAGCTCATTTGTGATGCTCACTCAGTTTACTGGAAGTAACTTTTACTTGTTTTCCTGGTGGCCTGGCAAACATTATTTCACTCCTGGAGAACAAGTCTGTCAAAGATTTCAAATAGAATTTCCTCTTTTTATGTAATCAGATGACCATCTATGGAGGGTTCATATTTACAAAGAGTGCTCATTCCATACTAAATGACATCCTCAAGAGCAGAGGATGGCCATAATCAAAGATCTCTCTAGCCCAGTAGTCTGTCTCCAGCAGTGGTTGATGGCAGAGGCTGTCAGGCAGCTCCACAGTTCATATTCCTTCCCTGATATGTTCCCCTAGACTGCAGAATATATCTACACCAGTCCTGCACAAGTCAGAAATGTTATCTCCACAGCCAATGATACCAGAAGGATTTTCATTCCTTCACCTTATCTCTTTGCCTTTTCATCTTCTGCAAAGCTTCCAGTGACTGAATTCCCCAGTTTAATTCACTACAGGATAAAGGTACCTGAGGGGTTTCTTTGCAAAAAGCCATATAGAGCAATTGAGGAATCATTGCACAGTCCTGACTTGTTTATTTTTATTTTGCTTCTTTTTCTTTTTTATTTGCTTATACTAAGTGCAACTAAATAACTAAAAAGAATAATCTTCAAGTATCCTTATTTTCAAATGCTAAATCTTTTTCAATATTTAAAGTGCTTTACCTTTCAGCTATAGTGCCACTTGGCTTATATTTTAATTTTGGCTGAGGTAAGGATGGAACATAGAGGCTATACCCTTTTAAGTCTGGAAGTGCATTGTCTGGTTCCCTCAATATCTGTGGGAAATATAATTCTGTTATTCTTTGCCTAGCTCTTTTGGAGCTTTCTAGGCATAACAGACAGTAAATTTTGCAAATTCTATATATAACTACTTCATTCGCTCTGGATGGGTTTTTTAATGTCTAAGTCATCACAGAACTTTTAGGATGATGATTAGATGATGATTAGATGAGCTGCTAACTCCTACTTCCCAAGTTTCTGTAGCCTTTTCATGGGAAAGAGTCAAGATCTTAAAGCTGTATTTTTAAATACTTTCCTGCTTGTTTTCTGACAGTGCCTTCAGAATCTCACTGGTAGAGTGTATGGGAATTAACATATCCTTCAGCATTTTCATGGAAATCTGTTTGAAACTGAAACTAACATTTAAGCTGTTGTCAAAACTAGCCTGGTCTTCTATTACAAACATTAATTTTATAGCTTCTCCTTTCTTTGTTGACCTAATAACTCTCAAGTAACACTGTTTTAAGGATGGCTTCATTATATATAATTGCTGAACCAAGAGCACTTTTGACAGTATTTTTTTGACAGTAATTTGTTTCTTCTCTTTTCTCACTGCTCCTGCCATGTGCGTAGTTTCTAGTCATGTGATATGCCTAACTCCATGACTGGATGGCTGAATTTTTAAACTAGCCTTTAATGGTAATTAATTTCTGATGTGAAATTCTGATCAAATAATAAACTAAAGTGAAAAAAATTCTGGAACCTGCAAACAGATGCTGGCAGATAATGAGTATCTGATTTGTGTTCCCTCAAATTGCTAATCAGTCTCGTGTCTTTTATTCCCATTTTTAACATAATTATGCATGTCTCAATATAAAACCTCAAGAATCTACCTTAAATATATGTCACACACATTGCATCTTTTTTTCCCTTCAAAGTATGTTATTTATCTTTTCTGATTCTTGTTTCTTATGCTTCTTGCATTCTTTTGACAACTTCTTCCAACATCTGCGGGACTTTGCAGTAAGACATCAAGCTTTTGTTGCTGGTTTCCTCTGTGACTTTTTGGAACATCAAGTGCCCCCAGATCTCTTCTACTTTATTCTATCCATTCTTGTCTTTGCCAGCTCACAAGAGAAGCTCCCTGGGACCAGTAGGTTTCTCTGTGTAATAAAGGCACTGACATGGATCTTGATGGAGTGAAACATCTCCTATGATTTCCCCATCTCCCATCAATGCTTAATGGAGGATAAATCTTGTAGCGCAGATTACAGGAACTGCTCGCTGAACAAAATTGCATTTTTGTTGACACTGAGGATTGTACCCCAGATAAGCCCAGTATGCAAGATATACTCTAGTTGAATTTGTCCTGAAAATACATATGTTCACAGCATATAAGACTGTAATTTGAAAATGTAGGGTTTTCAACAGAAGTGGCTAGTGATTGAGATTTGAAACTCACAGTAGGCATTGCACTGATTTCACTGACTTAAGAAGGAGTCTTCAGCCTACCTAATCTTGGGAAGGATGAATGAAGATCTTTTCAAGACTGTTTTCGAAAGCTTTGAAGAAACAAAATACTAAAAACATGGGAGGGAGTTGGGAGTTCTGGAAAAATGCACTTCTCTCCAGAAAGAGCTCATTTGCAACTTAAAATTTTCCATCACTTGCACACATTTCAATTACTGAAATTGAGTTATGCAGTGAGAAACAATGAAGAAGGAACAAGAAAAAGTAATGATCATATTTTCCAAAGAAACATAAATAGCAGCATTATTGAGTTTGCATTTAGTTCTACTTTTCTTGAATTCCTAGCAGTAAATAATTTAATCCTATAAAGCTATCATTATAGTAACTGACACTATAAATCACTGCTTTTACAATGGACATCTAAGCAAGCTGTTTTACTGCCTCAGTATTTTGAATTAACTGAATAAAAGTTAAAAGCATTTCCCCTAGAGATTTACAATAGGATTGGGTTTGGCCTTTTGTAAACAAAATCAGATACTGTCATTAAAAAAAATGTACTTCCAGCAGCTTTATAGAAATTACCACACACACAAATCTCAGAGGATTTCTCTTAAAATGTGAACTTGTGGCCTTCCTACCAAAGAATGAATAAAACAAAGGGAATCAGGCCAGTGTGATTGCCTTTTCCCAGGGACCACAAAAAAAACCTTTGGCAAGGGAGAAAAGAAAATAAATGAGAAGATAAGCAAAAAAAAAGAGGTGCATGTTGCCTTATTACCCATACAACAGCTCGTCACCTTCTCCTCGGTGAAACAAGCTGCAATACGTTATGCATATTTTTAACAGCAATTAAAAATTGTAAAAGTAGAAATCACAGGATTCAATTGTAAGAAAAAATAATTTTGCTCATTACACATTCAGAGCAGTGTACAAACATAAGCTAATTAATCCTTAGAGCTCTGGAGAGGTAAGCGGGAGCAGGTATGACATTTTATTCTCAGTATAAAGAGGGAAAAACTGAGGTAGAAAAGAAACTCATCATAAAGCAATCTAAGAGCAGAGAGATTCATATCTTAGGCAACCAGACCTCCATTCTCTATGCCCTTTTGCCAAAATGTACTTATTCCATCAGCATGGTGTAGGTCTGTTTGTGTAGGAGTACAGTGAGAATCCAGGGGCTTAGAACCAGGGTTATTTCCCATAGCCAGAATTCAGGCATCTGTCCATAGACAACCTGAAGTCCACTGGAGCCTGAAGTAGCTCTGTGCCACTGGCTTTAGCAGAATCATGAGCCCATCACAGGTTGCAAAATGATCTGCCATTCTTTAGGATGCCCACAAAGCCAAGGATAATAGTATGCCATTTTCCTCTCCTTATTTTTTCTTTGCTGTGAGAGCATAGGAGCAGTAGCTCATGCTGATAGTAAGCATGGAAGAGACATTTCTCAGGAAAAAAGGCAGAGGATAAAATCCCTAGGAATAGAAGGTGTCCTCATTAAAGAATTTCTTCTAGTCTGGGCAGATACCTGAAAGATATCCTTTGCTTCTTTTATTTGTTGTGAAAGCATATCTATCATAGAATTTCTTTGTGCACAATCACACTGAATATAAAGTATTCTTGGGTTATGATTGCATAATCTTGTCAAGACTATAATAATCAAGATTTAAAATATAATCAAACTTCTTTAAGAGTCTCCTGCTCAATGCACCCACTATTCTGAGTTCAGAGTTAAAACTTAAATTTTAGTCACACATGCCTAAAGTTAAGTCAATTTATAGTTTAGGCAAAGAAATTAGTTATAATATTGACTTGACTGGTAGTTTGGAAACGCCTAAAGTTGTTTAGTCTTAACCAGTTATTACTTATACAGAAGAAACTTTCCCAGTATATCAATATTATTTGATTTTTGAATAATATTGAAAAAAAATTAGGCTTTGTATCTGGAAATGTACTTTCCTATGAAAAGTTAAGTCTGAAAGCCTCCTCATGGGGACAAACTTCGGCAGCAGACCTGTGTCCTTTGACTCTAGGAAAGCCTAGCTAGGAAAGTTGGCAAGATAGCCAACTTTATTCTGTATTTCCTAAGGCTTTTCTTTCTATAGAAAGTGCTGAATTATTCATGCTATGCTAATGAAGTTCATTTGAGTCATCTCAGCAGTCTCCTGAGTTTATTAATAAATTATTTTTAAAAGGAGTTAATTTGGTCAAGTTGTCTCTACAGTAAACTGGCCAGCAATATAGCAATAATCAGATAAGCAACAAAGATGAATTACAGGACAGGAAACAGGCAGAATTGTCCTGGGTAATGAGAAGCCAGTATTTCAGGCTGAAAAAGCCTGGGGAAATTCAGAGAGCAAACCTCAAGTAACATGAGGTGGTAAAAGCATGCACTAAGAAGTGGAAAAAAGTGGTTCTGTGCATGGAGCCAGGATACAGCCAAGATAGTGATGTCACTGACATTCTCTGATAGAAAGCTCCAGCCACATCCATGCCAGAGTGGGCATCCCAGGAGGCACTGATCTGAAACAGAAAGAGATGCAGCTTGTTTTAAATGGACATTCTGCAAACACATCTGTTTGTTCTTTTCCATGTGTGAAGTAGGTATTTCTTGCAGTATTGAGAAAATAATACCCATCTTTCCTTTGTTCAGCCCTCCTTCACATATACTTTTTAGCTAATGCACATTTCTAATCATGATTGACACAGCTATTTCTGTCTTCACATGATCCAAGATTTTCATCATTCAATACATGCAGAGCTTGATCATTTACCAAAGTCATATTTTCCCCAAATACTCATTCAGTTATTATGTCCAAGGACATTTCTAGACACAGCTAAGGAGATACCTGTCCAAAAGACTGAATCTCTTGGCAGCTCATGCAAGTATACAAGGAAAAAAATGGAGCACACTGGTGAAGGATGAGGTTCTTGCTATGGAAAGGCCTGTTGAATCCATGTATTGCATACTCCACCTGCTACTTAACCTACAACAATTTGAGTTGGGTAACCTCTGCTAAGTTTGGTGTGAATAGTGAGAGTGTGCACAGAGAAGAGAGGAGACTTTTATATTTTTTTTGATGCTACATTTTTGGTGGGAAGTGAAAGAATAGGGGGTCAAATCTGAGAAGCAATTGTTGCATTCTCTGGGAAAGAATTTCATAGCCTTGTTTTTCTGTTCCTTGCTTTAGCAAGTTGACCCTTGCAGCTGACAGTCTTTTCATGCCTGCAGAACTTTACTGTGGAGGGATGTTATGACCTCCTGACAAGAAATGAATTCTTAGAAAACTTGGTCAAGTGCCAAAAGATCACTGTCTTTGAGCAAATATGGTGTTCCCTGGGGAAGCAGTATAAGATCCCTTGGACAGACAGCACTGACTTGCCTTTGAGTAAGAAAGATGTCAGTCACTCTGCTGAATTTCCATTTTTGCCAAACAGAATCGCAAAAAATATTCTCAGTGTGAAGAAAAATTCTCACAAAAAGTGAGTCTGTGTTTTTGATAACTGTTAAGAAAATGCTGATATATTGGAAAGTCATGTATCTATCCCACAGGATCTTCAAAATTCTTTCATATTAATTTAATTTTACTAGGACTTAAGAGGAGATGTTAGTTGTTTAAGCAAACAGAAGAAAAACTGAATTGCTAAGGTTGTCCACCAAAAATTTCTGAGAAGGACTAGGACACATTTTAGCAAAATAACTTTCTTCACTCATCTATAGTTTTCGTAAGAAGAAAGACCAGGCATTCTTAATTTCTTTCTGATACTCAGGCAGATGAAGGGATGCAACATAACAGGATGAGAGGTATCTTTTGCTGATGGTTATAATACATTAGACCAATTGTTGATTCTGGAGTAACTGTGATATCATTTGAAAACAGTGGGTTTGGTTGCATAGTTTCTTCGATATATCCAAGGTTATTAAGTCTTTTTAACATTGTTTTTGTTGCTTCAAAGTGCTTTAAAGCACTGATGCAAAAGCATTAATGCATTAATTCTGCTATTACTTCAACATCTATATTGCAGATCCTGTGGTCTAAATATTAAGGTTTAGGAAACTGTGTGGATTCATAACACCTTGTGATAGTTTAGATTTTTCTTACAGCACACTTTCTACATAAACATAATTGCCGGATTTTGTCCATCATGTTTGACTTAATATTAAATTTAATGCACAGAATATCATCAGCTGTTTGTTTTAATACTTGGTATGTAATCAACATTTTGACTGACAACCTGTCCTTTGGTGTGGACTATTGCCAACATTCACTGCTATGTACACAACAGCATATATGGGCTTGAATTGAGACCTGTATAATACATCACTGTGTAGCTATTTACAATGAGGCATAAAGAACCTTTCTGTGAATGGGCTAAAAATTAGAAGCCAGCAAGGAAAGCAAAATCACAGTCGGTCCTCAAGCACAGCAGTGCTCCCAATCACTTAAGTGAGGAAAATAACTTGGTACACAAGACTTATCATGTGGTGAATCACCATACACACATACTCAGTGCTTCAGTTCACAAATTCCCAATATATCATTGAATTGGCTTTGCATGGCCAGGTTTTGGTAGCTGGGGGCCTACAAGGGTGGTTTCCATGAGAAGGTGCCAGAAGTTTCTTCCATGTCTGGCAGAGCCAATGCCAAGCAGCTGCTGGTTGGAACCACCACTGGCCGTAGCCAAGCAAGACAGCAACGGCAGCAATACCTCTGTGATAAAATATTTAAGAAGGGGGAAAATGGGAAGGGAAGGGGAAGGGGAAGGGGAAGGATCTACCTGCAGCCCCTGGAGGACCCTGCACTGGAGCAGGTTGATGCCTGAAGGAGGCTGTGACCCCATGGAAAGCCCACACTGGAAGATATTTCTGGAAAGAGCCATGGATCCATGAAGAGAGGAGACCACACTGGAGGTTTGCTGGCAGGATGTGTGACCCTGTGGAACTCCACCCAGGCTGGCGTGTTTTGTGCTTGAAGGATGCCTGTGGGAGGGACCCACACTGGAGCTGTTTCTGAGGAACTGCAGCCCATGGGAAAGACCATGCTGGAGAAGTTTGTGTAGGTCTGTCTCCTGCGGGACAGACCCCACACTGGAGAAGAGATAGAACTCTTGTCCTTGAGGAGGAAGCAGCAGCAGAAACATGTGATAAACTGATGGACACCTGCCCCCCCACCACCACTGGATGGGACATAATAGAAAATTGTGAATAAATTTAAGCTTGGGAAGAATAGAGGTGTGGGCAGAAGCTGTTTTTAAGATGTGTTTTGCTTCTTAGTAGCCTACTCTGATTTGATTGATACTAAAGTCAATTAATTTTCCCGAGCTGAGTCTGTTTTGCATATGATGGCAACTGATGAGGGATCTTTCCGTCCTTATCTCGACTTATGAGCTTTTAATTTTATTCTCTGTCGCCTGTCCAGTTAAGGAGGGAAGTGATAAAGCAGTTTTAGTGGGCACCTGGCTTTTAGCCAAGGTAAAACCACAAAAATGATTTATAATATCTTGGGGACATCAAACACTGTCTCTCCAATAGCTTGGTTACCTTATCAGGGATCAGAGGCCTAAAGATTGGCTGTAGCCCTTGGGTTGAAGGTCTTTGAGCCTTTGCATTTTGCTCAGCACCTCTCAGCATTAACCTACACTGAGAACTCCCCTGAACTTGTTCATCTCCAGTTTGACCACTTTTGTAGTTCAGACACATGAAAGAATCCTCTACCATGATTCCAGAACAAAGCATGAATTTACATTTGCAATGTACTTTAGCTGCCCTGTCACTCCAGTTCTTCAGTTCCACAGTCTAGTATTAATATAAACCTTTATTACATCCTTTGAACTTCTAACAAGTTATGAAATATATATACTAAACACTGAGAATTTCAAAGGCTTCTGGATATTCTAAATAATGTGGTATAGAAAATACAGGTCTCTTCATCAGTAAATATGCTAACATGTATGCCTAATATTTAATTAATTAACATGTATTAGTGTAAAATGTTTCTTCTGTCTATCCAGCTGCCTTCTAAGCTAGCAGATACATCCCTAGAACAATTCCTCTAAAGGGTTATTACACTACTAGTAATTCTTCAGATTAAAAATGCATTCCATCCTCAGGTCTCTTCTTTACAACACAATTGTTACACAATCCATGTTATCATTAGGAGCACAGTATGAGAAGTAGTTTCAAAGTAGCATTTGTCTGTTGGATTCACAGACTGGAATATGCTTATGTTGTGTATTTATTTGCTCAAAGTAATTTGCTAAGTGTTTTGAAACATTACTTAAAATTTCTGAAGGCAAAAGCACGAAGCTTTTCTTTTGATTTGACCTTTTCTTTGTGAAAACATGTGCATGTTTCCTTTCCTTTACGTGTACATCAGAACTGGGGGAAAGATGAGAGAGTATTCAAAGTGCTCTACCTTCCCTCTAGCACAGCCAACGTCCCATCTGTTCCCCAGACTGACGTGCTTAAGCTTTATCACGGTGGACAGTTGCCTCCTGGCTGGCACACCACTCCTCTGGCACTCTCAGAATGAGGTCATAAAAACTAGGTGCTGCTGCATAGAGGGAGCTGTATTAACTTTTATCTACTCACTATGAAATAAGAGAGAAAAGCAACATGGTCTCAGCAGCAGTGTCAACAGGAGCACGTCCTGAGAAACAGGAAGCAATTTTTTTCTCAGGAAGCAATCTTTTAGAAAGTTTCCCAACTGAGCCATGCCTGTGCCAACTACAGAACCTGGTAAAATAATGAAATACAAAGCAGCTTATTAAAATAAAAAAATTGGCAAGTCTTTTTTTCCACTCATCTCAAAGGATTTTTCTTTTGTTTGGCTTAATTTTCTACCATTATTTATATTGAAAATTGGGAAGCACTTTGATTCCAGATGTAGTGGAAAGTGTAGCCATTTATCAGGAGGTGTTTACAGGAAAGTCAAAGATATTAAGAAAATTAAACCAGATGAAATGCAAGTCAGACAACAGATCATAGACAAATTAAGGCACAGTGGTGAATGACTTTCCAAGGTCATAGAGTGCATCAGCTGCAGAGCTGGGACTAGAACCCTTGTCTCCTGATACATAGCCTAATCATACATTTCTCAGTAACAAAATTTGCAAATAAGATACCACACACATAAAAATTCTGTTTATATATAGTATTTCCTTAGTGAGCAGGAGCAAATACAGGATCAATTATTAAAGAGCTTGTTTAATAAGGAGAGTATGTTTCAGTAATTACTGAGGCCAACCAGCGGGTTGAAGGTCTTATAAACTATACAATGTTTTCTCATTGTATTACAGAAGATGTTCTTGATTAGCCCTCTTGTGGTTTGTGTGCTGTGCCTCTCTGATAATGAGTAGGGTGAATGCACATGGTACTGATTGACATGTGGTTCTTACATGTTTAAAGCTGAATTATTTTCATTCCTGCCAGAAGAATTTTATTTTCATGTTTATGTGAATCTTAGGGGATGTTGATTTAGATGATTTGTTGTATAAGTGCTGTATTTAAGCAAAGGATGTTTAGATTTCTGTGACAATAAAAACGTGTAAGAGAGATATCCATGAAAAAGTGATTTTTATTTTTTTCCAATTTATAAGTATCACATGCCCACTGAGTAGTGATATGCTTTGAAAAAAATCTGCAAAAAGAAGAATCTCTGAAGTCATCCAAGCTTTCTGAGTTTGCCTTATGCAGGAAAAGGCAGTGGAAAATTCTTTGGTTTGCATTACAATAAAATAAGTAGTAATTCTGAATGTAGGTAGGTAGCAGCAGAGCAGCAGGAGACCTCAGTAAGAGAAAGTGATGGTCAGACATCAAGTCTCTTATTCCAAATAGAACTGACTCACAGTTTACAACCATGTGAAGGTTGAAGTCCTTTAGTCACTTTAAGTTTGGGTCAACTTGTTCTCTGTCAAGGGGTCTGAAATAAACTCTTAGTAGGTTTATATCCAGGCTATTAAATTACATCACTTTTTGCTGAGTTTCAGTCTGCCATATCATAAGACACCACATCACATAAGAAATGTCCCCAAGAGAAATTACAGAAGGGCAGTTCACATAATCTCAGTCTATCCCCTCTTTCTTTAAAATAAAAGCCAGCAAAGCACAGGACATCTCCTTGGCATTAATGGTCAGAAGGATATGTTGATGTGGTGGGGCATAGCCAAAGACCACTGGGTTACACTTGTCACTCAGTCTGCAGGAGTGGTCCTTTGTAAAGGTATACATATTAATGACTGAAAAGGGACATAGCTTACCCATTTACAAGGTATGGCCTGTAGCATCTCATTTTTCCTTCAGTTTTCCAAATTACATTGGAAGTTGCTGAGGTGATTTTCTTAATTTCCTGTTTCCTGCTCCTTTCTTCATCTTGCACTGCAAAACTTGTGCATAACCTGGAATGGCCAAACATCTCCACAGTTCTAGGAATTGAGATGTCTTAGCACTTTTCTCCACATTGTCTTTTCTCTTTCTGACAACCTCTGCCAAAAGCAACCTTGAGAAAATGCTAACATGCTGTGTGTAGCAACCTAACATGCTATTAGAGAGTGTCACAGTTTTAACAAACTGGATGCTTTTTTCATTTCCTTCCTCTTACAAAAATATTGTACCAGCAGCAGTGCATATTCCACATTCACTGCATGTGTGTCAAGGTGCTAAAGATTTTAGGAGGGTCTGGTCTTTGCCACTTCTTTTCATATTTCTTCCGCAAATTAATATCCTACAATGGCATAGAAAAAAGGAAAGGGGAAAGTGCAGGGGAAGGGAAAGAGCAAGGGTTAGAGGAAAGAAGAAAGCAAAGAAAATATCAGATTACGATATGATTAAATTAAAATATCAGCTGTTATTTCAGATAACTAACATGCTTAGCTATAGTAAAACTCTGATGAAGATATATTCTGCTTCTTTACCATCAGACAGCTACATACTGCTATCCTGACCTGTCCTTGCTGTCTGTTTTTTCTCAATACAAGCAAAGCAGTTTGTCTTGTCTATTAGTGGTTCTATTCAGGATAGCTGCTGATGAAATTTAGTTATTCAAATATTACAAGAATGTCAACCTAGCTTTTTTCTTCAATCAACTGTTCCAGTCTTCACATTATACATTTGAGGAAGGTTTGTCTTACGTAACTACATGCCTCTTACTAAATTATCCATGTCTAGACTGGCTACTCCAAGTTCACTTTAATGACAATGAAGAGAAAAAGAACATTTTTAAACTATGATTTATTTTGTCTTGGGTCAAAAACTGCTTGCTGTTTTCAGCCTTGCCTTTGAAATGCCTATTTCTTTCTAGTGATTCTAAGAAATTTACAGTGACCATTTCAGATTTTTGGATGACTCTTCTGTAATTCAGACCAGTCTGACATCTAATGGCAGATGACTGTTCTGGCCTGCAGACAATGCATACATAGCCTCAGGTAAAAGATTCCATTCTGTCCACCACTTGAATGTATCAAGTATTTCTGTAAAAATTAAGGGATTCAAAATCCCAAGGTTTTTAAATTATCCTTTTTGTCTGTGTCTTCCAAACCTTCAGGAAAGACAAGACTCTGGAACATCTGGATTTTATCAACTATATCCTCTGTTTTCCATAAGAATCGTATGCCCTTGACTCCACAAACTATATCAAGCAATACTATGTTGTATTTCATTCTCAGTTTCTCCAGGGAGACTCTAGTCCCTTCCTTCTTCCAGAGTAGCCCTTCCTTCTGGCTGTGCTGGCTACTGTCCAACAAAAGCAGAGAAAATTGACTCAGTCACATAGTTACCTGGCTCTGGAATTCAAAAACATATTCCTTAAGCATCTTAATTAAGCTCCTTTTCTGAGGCCTAGCTCTCCTCAAAGCATAAATAAAGGTTAACATTTTAACCTGGACCCTTAAATTTGTGTTGGAAGCAAATGATGTGAGAAAATGCAGTAGCTTGCTAAATTTTGTTTGCATAGAACTGTTAGGGTTGAAAAGGAACTCTGGAGACCATCTAGTCTCTTTATTGAAGAGCTCTGCAGAACATTTCCTCAATAAATGCTAACTGATTTCCAGGGAAGACATTTAAAAGCCAAGGATTTGACATAAAGAGAATGGTTTAGGAGGCCTGAGGAGCCTCAGATAAGAGGATAGAGCTATGGAGGACTGGAGGTCCAGTGATGACCTGAATTGGTCCTAAGCCCTCCACAGAGTCTCAGGATCTATCCCTGCTCCCACTGGGGGCATGGGTACCAGTTTCTATTCCAAGGTTTCCATCCCATGACTCTCAGCATCTGAGGCTCCAGCCCCTGGGTCAGCTGAGAGCAGCCTGAGTCCTGGGGGGGACCCCAGCCTCTGGCTCAGCCATCTGCACGATGCTGGACATCCCTGATTGTGTCCCCCTTCCTCCCAAAGAGAGCTTCTAGTATTTGACACCATCTGTATCAGACTGTGCCAAGAGGCACCAAAGGCCTTGTTAATAACACAGCTCCATATCAGTTCTCTCCCTCTGTACCTCAGACCAGTTAGCAATTGTCACCAGGGGTCCCATCACCCTCTCATCTCCTGCCTCAAAAGCATCCCAGAAGTGTGAAGTTAGATGCAATTGCCTAACGAGTTCATCTGCTGCTTCCTTGTTTGTTTGAACTCATTCTGGATTAATCTAGTCAAAGCTGGGCTTTAGCCAAGGTCTTTCTTACCTGAGAGATGCTTTCAGCTAGGGACTACCCCATGATATCTTGTGATCCTGAATGTCATCCAGTAATAAACTGCCCCTTGCCAGAAAAAAAAAATTAAAGATCCATTCCCTCCTCTCCTCTCCTGGACAACAGGAACAGATTATCTACATCAAAAGTCTAATTCTGAAGTCGGCAGTACTCAAGGGGATGCAGTGAACATGAATTATTACATGATTTACTGACAAAATAAGATGCAACTCTTATATGGGTGTTGATTGAGAGGTAATGGTTTATATAAAAAAATCTACTCCAAACTCAATTTTCAGATGAGACATTTTTCCTCTTAGAAGATTGCCTTCGGGTTGACTAGATCCTTAAACTCCTTTAATTTCCTTACAAGGGTTATTGACACTTACAAACATTACAAACATTTTGTATGTTGCTAAGTAGTGTACATTTGCTGCAGGCTAAGTAACAATTTTGGTACATTTTTACTGTTATTAGGCACAAATCCAAACCTCCTAAGTCTGGTACATCTGACCTTTAAAGAAGTTCAAATCTGATCTACCTTGAAACAATGCTGCTTTAGGCTGTCTCTGTTGGCATGGTCAGGTGTTGCAAATGATCAAGTTAACGTGTTATAAGAAATTCTCCATATAGCTAAAACAGTAACATTTTAAAAAAACCAACTAAGGTAGCAAAAAACAGACTGTGATGATGCCTGTGCAAAAGCAAAGTAACACATTTCCTAACCTCTGGTGCCATCTTCATTAAGCCAACTTGCCTGGATTAGAGCTACACCAGAGTACAATGCCAAAAAGGGCTAAATATTGCATTTGTAGCAGCCTATAAAGAGTCACAGAAAATAACAGCTGGATTTTGTAAAAGCTCTGTTGTGCTGATCTAAATTACTCTGAAGGATTTCTGAGGATTACACAGGTTAAGGAATCCAGGACTGATTAGTCTTCTTGACCCTGCAGTGACATAGGCCATGACAAAAGAAGACTAGTAAGAGCCATAAGCAGCCTGCACAGTCTGGCAGTCATCTTTTCCTTTCTGTCCCTGCTGGGGAAACTTGGATGAAACACAATCAAAGGAATTGCTCTCTGCATTCCTTCCTAAAGCAAATCCTGTGCAACCAGTCATTTAGGTAAATCTAAATACATGAGGTTTTGCAGAGTTCAATAATAATTTCTTTTAAATGTCTTGAACAGCTGCCTTTTTTGGCATTTTTTGGGTTTTTTTAATCAAACTGAGGCAAAACTTTCAGAAAATCTTTTTCAACAGAGAAAAGGAGTTATGCAGAATACTGGATTTTAGGTTTATCTGCCACTGTGTAGGTTGTCTCACTTGAAGTAATCTGCTTTCCAGTGTTTTCCTGTTTTCACTGACATTACCCTTATTTATACACAAGGAGCTTCTCTTGCTCACTGCTTCCTGTTTAATTTTTCTTTCCCTTTGATCACTGGTGCTAGCTACCTAATAACAATTTTAGAACAATCAATCAGCAGTCTGTGCAAGCAAATAACTTACAGAACACTTGAACCCTGTAATTGTCTTCTGACCTTGGGTGTACTAAAGGTTAGAGTGATAGATTCTTTGCAGTAATGCCATGCTCTGTAGTTCTGTAAATGCAGTTCACCAGCCTAAGGTGAACTTTATTGCAGAAGAAAGAAAAATCAAGTGTGGCCACATAAAACCTAGAAGTACACAGAGAAATCGGTGACAGCATAAGGAATTCTGGCAAACAAGGCACACTAATACCTAAATCAAACAAAGCTTGAGGAGAGAAGAAATGTCTGAGGCAACTGTGCAGTACACTCAACAGTCCTTATTCTGACATTGCAAAAATGTGAAAAGTTTAAAAATACCTCCTTTTCTTCACTTCAGGGTTTTGAAATATGAATTTAAGAAGATTATGAAAGGATTTGCAGTAAGATACTTCTACCCTGAACTTATGAATAAATGTTGTCTTCCCTGTAATTAAATAAACCAATAGAGCTGTTTCTATAACAGTTTGTGATTCAGGTGGGATTCCTACTGACCAAACTGCATTACAAATATAGATTTCATACTGGACCACCACCTCTTTTGCAGCCCCATTAAGAAATACACACTATTTATATTCTTTCCACATGAAATATTTTGGAAGCGAAAACCAATTGGCTGAGGCTCGTGGGCAAAGCTCTTTAGATACTTAAAGTGAAGTAATTTGGCCTTGCTAGCAATTGAGATAGGATGACAGTTTTGAGTGATTGCCAGAAGTTCTTCTAAATTCTGAATGTGAATGGTGTTTCTGAGAGGAGCCTTGCAGACAGGGTGAGAACAGCCATGGATGTGTGTGAGAGACAGACGTGCTGAGAAGGCAGTAGTTAATAGTGGGCAGAAATGCAATTGCAAGTGACAGCACCCACGCTCCTACATTCCTACATGAGCCTGTCATGGTGATGGACTGCCCATTGCCCATGCTATGCCCTGCCCAGATATAGAAACAAACTTTTATAGTGTATCTGTCAAAACAGGCCTCACATGTGAACATGGGCAAGAATTTGGGGGAATAGAAGAGAACCACAAGACTAATACTGATCTCTTTGATTGACAGTAATATTGGCACAATCGGGATTGAATTACTGTTGTCAATTTGTCAATCCTCACAACAACCAAAAAAAAAAAAATTAAAAAAAGAGGACGAAATTCTTTCCAGCCTCAGAAAAAACATGACGGAAAGAGTGGAGGATTGTTTTTTAAAGTATTGGAAGGGAGCAATGGTATTTGATCAGTGGCATATCCAATACAGCAGCAGCTTTCTGAGAAGTGCATTGAGATGGAACAAAACTCTCATGACTTTAAAAGCCAAGTGCTGAACAGAGGCAAATAATCACTTCCCTGATCTTCTATCCTTCTCTCCCAGCCCTTTGTGCCAGACAGCAGTGCACCACTGGCTCATGTCAAATGAGTCCATGGAGATCATAGCTGCCATTCCTCTGACCGAGAGATCTCTTTAGGAGTTACAGCTCTCCAGACTTGGAGAGTGTGTTTAACTGAAACACTCAGGTCTAGTGATGTTCTGGGATATCTTCTTATACTTCAGCCATCCTCCACCTGCCCCTCTTGATGACCCATAAGGGTCAGTGCCATATCAGCCCTATATCAGTGTTTCACACAGCCTGTGAGATCTCTGGCAGCCCCAGTCACCCACAGTTCAGTAAGAAAGCAGATGTTAATCCTCTTGGGTTTGCCCAGGTGGCTAGCAGGAGGAGAGGAATACCACAGGGCAACACTGAGTATGATGTTCAGTCGGCCGTGAAGTGAAAAAGGAAAGAAATGGTCTCTGACAGGATGTGGAATAAACATATTTTTAAAATTTCAGTCAGTTATAAAAATATATTCAAGCTATGAAGCTTGAATTATCAGTGGTTGGCAAAAAGCAGGGGGAGGGATTGAGAGAAAAACAGATGAAATGCGCTCAAAATTAAATTACCAGATCTTAAACCACCAGAATAGTGATCTTAGCGGTAAACATGGCTGTCAATAGAGAAGAAAGCTTTTCTCCAGAAGAAACTTGAACACATGGCACTAAAGATGTGATTGGACCAGGAACATGGAAAGTCAGTAAATGCAGATGAGACAATAGAGAAATGACAAAATGAAACCATCAGAAGCTCATTGGAATAGGCCACCAAAAGCTTGTTTTCTTTTGGGGATTTTCTGCAGCTGCAGACTCATCAATGAACAGAGAAGCTACAACTGCTTAGTAGGTTATCTTCACATCCCTGGTCTACCAATGCATTTTGTAAGGCTCTGTTCTTTGGGGAGGAGTGCTGGTGGTTTCCGTCTGAAGTGCTTCTCACTTGAGTTGAATTACATGGACTACAACATCTTGTACAAACTTATATTGCTCTGACAAAGCTCCTTTTCAGACATTCCCTGTTCTAATTGCCAGTGGATATTTTATTCAGCAGGTTGCAGTACCAAGTGAGATGAGGCATTATCTTCCTGGTGTAGCACACTGACATGAAACCAGAAGAAATGGACATTATGTTATATCAGATAATTACTGTGCATTAATATATCAATCAAAATCTACAAGTACAATGCATGTAGCACAAATGATCAAATGCAAACATTTGAATTGAATTTTCACAGTAAAGTAGTTCAAAATTACTAAGTTAAATTAGTAATTCAGCATGATCATCAGTCAAATACCACTCATTATAACCTGACAGATATTGGAGCAAAATTTGACTCACATCTGGGAGCCTTGTTGATGTGAAATATCATACAGGCTTGATGCCAGATGTGAAATTATCCTTATTAGGTACTTTTCTTTAACAATTGTGTTTTACCACAGTGATTAGAGCAGATGGAGCATAAATTTTTCTCCCCTCTTTTTTTAAAAACATACATCCTTTTCAGAATCCAGTTACCATAACAACTTGGTTTAACTGTTTTTGTTAAATCATCTCCATTTTATATCACACCTAGAACTTTTGTCTGGCTCACAAATGAGCACAAAAATTTTTTTCAGTTAATTGTTGTCAAAAATCTGTTAACAAATCTTTTTTGGGGGGAGGATGGGAGAAAAGGAGTAATGTCTTTTTTTTTTTTTCAGTTTTAGTGCCAGCAATAAGTAGACAGAGCGGTGTTATAAGCCTTCTTAAACAATAAAACAGAAGGACTCCCAGCTGAAAGCTTGAAAATCTCTAACCATACTTACACAGACTTCTAATGATAATTTTTAAAGGATGTACCTTTTCATGAAAATTAAATACTCCCTGTAATTACACAACACTAGAGCTTTGTATATATTTCCCTTTTTGCTTGAATGGGCCAATTCAAATCTTCTTTTATGATAACAACATAAAACCACATTGTAGTAAAATACCTTCCCTTCTGTCTCCTTTTTCTCTTGGTTAATATCTATATGACTTTGTCAAGTGAAAAGAGAGACGGTGAGAGGTGTGACAAGCTAATATCTAGGAATAAAAAGGTGCTACCTAGCAACATTTCTCTGGAAGCTAAATCTCATTTGTCAAGGAACTCTAAAACAGGGGCTGATTGCCCAGGGGATTGATAATGGCATATAGAGCTTTTCACAGCAAGTCACTAAAATATAAATGCAGCCCAGGTCAGTAGCAACTGAACACTGTTACCACCTGTCAGCTGTTTAGTGGCCTGTATGAAATGCCTTACTCTTCATCCAGTTCCTAGTGGGCAAGTGGCTGCATCCCAAATAGCATTAATTGGCTCTCTTATTTTTAGCTGCAGCAAGGCAACCAAAGACCATGCAGAGCCAGGGAGCTAGGACTGGAGGGAGCGTGCTGTGACCCACTAGATCAACTGTGTCTCTGGTTAAACTGCACACTGACTACAGCATTCCTGATAGACCATGGTACAGTCCCTGCTTAAGAGCTGGGAACAAAGGGGCCTACACAGTAATCCTTTGATGCCCTTCTCAGTGGCTCATGTCTCCTGTCCTTACAGCAGGCTTTTTAATCTCAGACCTTACCAAAACCATCGTATTTGAGAAATTAAGGGATTCTTTTGGTCCTTCTATAGGGAAAAAATCCATCAAAGGAAGCTAGCACACTTCTCAGCCCTTTATCGTTCTGTGTGCTTTCTTCTGGATTCTGTCAAATTTTTCTACATGCCTCATAACATACAATGACCAGACACAATGCTCTAACTGAGCTCTACCAACACTAATTACAGGGTAGTGATTGTTTCCCTTGCCATACATTAATGCTCCTCTAACACAGCTCAAGATAAGTTTACTTCTACAGAATCTCAGGTTTGCTTATGTTTCCTAGTCTATAACAGAATGACCCTTGAACACATGTGTTTCTAGTGCTTCAGAGTTTATATCAGCTGGATTTCCAACCACTGGAGGCAAGCTTTTAGGTGCTTATGAACAGATAATGTGATAGACCTAAATACACTTTAGGCTCTCTTTTCCTGTATTCTTCTACCTCTCTGTTAAAACATGCTCTGTTAATTATTAAATCACACTTCAGGTTTCAATTATGAATAAGGCAAAGGAAACACTGAATGTTTCTGCTCCCCCTGTTATTCACTGTCTACTGTTTTGCAATAAGCCCTTTCCTTGTCTTTATGTTCTACTTCTATGTTTATACAAGTTTCCTTATAATCTTGCATGTTGCTACTTATCATACCATATCATAGAACAGTATGGATTGGGAAGTACTTCAAAGATCACCTAGCTGCCACCCCTCTGCCATGGGCAGGAATGTCTTTCACTATACCAAGTTGTTCAGAGTCCTATCCAATCTGGCCTTGAACACTCTCTGGGATGGGACACCCACAGCTTCTCTGGGCAGCCTGTTCCAGTGCCTCACCACCATTACAGTAAAGAATTTCTGCCTGATATCTAATCTAAACCAATACCTTTTCAGTCTAAATCTATTCCAAATTATACTAATACTACATACTCTTGAAAAAAGTCCATATCCAGCATTCATGTAGGCCTCCTTTAGGCTGCTATATTGCATTTTTAATGTTGTATTTTTATTGTTTTTTGTGCTACTTTTAATCCTATATCCCTTTTTTAGTGATGCACCTTTGAATGTCATCAAAGAGCTTTCTATACAACTGGAAATAGGCTATTGCTAAACTCTTGGGTTTTTTGGGGATTTTTTGCAAGAAGACAACTAGCTTGCTGTTGTACACTTGTTAAAATTTATCTAAATATGTCCATCATGTTCCTTCTTCTTAATATTTTACATCAGGGATAATTAACTACATGTCTATAGTTTAGATGAACTAAATGACAGGAACCGAAAATCAGTTCAGGCACCATTGAAAATGGTCTAAGTGACCTCTTCAGCCTCTGGTCACTATTCTAAAAATGCATAGAACATCTGCAGATCTTGTGTAATATCTGCCATGTTAAGGAAACTTCCCGGTCTGACCATTCACGAGGCTCGCTGGCACTCACACTCTCAACACCAGAGAATTTTTTCTGGGACTGAAGCCCCTCCACCTCATGGGATCACCTCCAGTGATCCATTGGGTGCCCTGCTTTGCTCCCCACACACCCACTCACTCAGTCAGACCAGATTTACTCAGCAATTCAGCCCCAGGTTTCCTGCAGCAGAGTCTCAGGTTGCTTATTCCATAAAACCATTTATTCACAGCAGAGTAACACAGAAACAGCCTGAGCTGGTTCCTCCAAGGAGGGACTCCCAGCAAAGGAAAACCATAAAGTCCTTGGACATTTACATCCCCACAGTCTCTGCACATGCCAGTCTCATTCTTCCTCCTGAGTCTTTGACTCTTGGCCAACTCTGTGCCCATCCACCTCACTGGCACCACACATTTTCATCTACTTTGTTATCCAAAAGATTGGCAATTCCCAGGTCCTGCTGTGTCTCTCAGTGTCCATGCACCCAGCTGGGTGTCATCTGTCTTCATGCCCTTTGTTATTCCAAAGGTTGTCAGCTCATGAACTCTTGTCTCCAAGTTATTCACCTTATCCTAAAGCAGACATCTATAGTGAACCTCATGGCACTCTAAACTTCTTTGGCTCTTTTGAGAACCAGGTGCTTGTTAATTTAAATATCCAAATGCAGATTTTTAGTGCTGTTTGGGATGTCATAGACCCTTAGCTGTCCTTCCAGAGCATCATGGACATTCCGCAGCTTGTTTGTCATATTTACCACCCCTGTGCAGGTATCCCAGACTGCTCAGGAAATTTCAGTGCTACTGCATACCTCACTATGAATCACAGTGGAAAGATGGACCACACAGGATCATCTTGAGCATGACCAGAAATTAGGCTTTAGTTCGGTGTGGTCTTGCAGATTTGGAATTAGGCAGTATTATCTAAAGATGACAGGATTCTTAAAAGATGCAGAACTCTAAATATATATATATATTTTTTTTTTGAAAGCCCCCCAAAAACCTGTAAATAGCCACATCATTAAAGAACAACAAAAAAAATAATAATATACATATAAAATAATTGCTATTTTACCTCTTGTTGCACCACTACAGGTTCAGCTCATGATTTCTTTACAATCTGTCATTTCTCAGTGCACATTCAGAAATAGCTCACCATTCATACTGGTTTCTTAAGCTGAAGTGCATAATTAAGTTTTGATTTGCATACTGGCACAGCTGTGTTAGGTTATGTGATAAGGCTCATCTGCACCACTGCAAAAGGAGCTTAGATAGACAATGGCAGAAGGCAGCCCCAAACAGTACCATGCCAGGCTACTCCCAGGCTTATCCCAGGGGCCATCAGCCCATCTAAGGCACATCCCCACAAAGCACAGAGGAGCAGAGAGGCTTGATCCCAGGTGGGAACCCCAATCAAGTACTCCCAAGGAAGGAATGCCTTGTCCCAGCACCTCTCAGGACTCCTCCAGGAGACCCATCATTCCTGTGGTTCAGTGTGGAGCAATGTGAATCATCAGGACCAGCTCTCCAGATTGTTCTTCAGACTGAAGGCTGCTTACTGGGACCCAGAGGGCAGCTACTGGGCAGACTGGATGTCTGGATATGGCTGCTGGAGGGATCCACTTGACACATGTACTCACTCATGAAGCTCCATCCTGTCCTGCTGGGGGAGCAGGGAAGGAGGTTGGTGCTGCCTGTGCCTGCATGGGTGCTCCAAAGTCTGTGTGGTCTGTGCAGCTGGCACTGCACACATGTGGGTATGTGGTGTAAGGGTGTGCCCTGTGTGTGTCTTCCTGCTGGGAATACATCTCTGCCTCACTGCTGGTTGGACTCAGGGGCCTGGCTGTCCTATCACATCCTTAAATGTCACTTATGAGGTCTTCAGATTAGTCACTAGTCATCTAATGTGAGGAGGGGTTCACAGGACAACAGACACTACAAGCCTTTTAAAAACTGACTTTTTACCAGTAAATCTTGACTGAAGAGGAATGACAAACACCTCTAAAAATGAGACAGAATTTCTCTTTGATAGTGTTACTCTTATAACCTTAAGGCCCTAATACAGCATTGTGTCTCTCTCAATAAATGTTAAAGGAGTTGATGGAAAATCAGGGCTGCTAAATGTATTTGGAAATGTTGTAGAAAATACACAATTCAGTAGCAGTGCCATCATTCAGACCTATCAGCTGCATCTCCTGAAAGGCTGGTTTCTTCTAGATTTGCTGCAGGGACTTGCACAGTTGAATGCTGCAGCCAATCACCTATTTTATGGTCAGCACGAATACGATGAAATATTCTTCCTTCACAGCATGTTCTCTTGAAATGAACTTTTACCTTGGAAGAATGATAGTCTGTCTTCTCACTGCGAGTTTTTTAAAAGGCTTAGGAAGCTCAAGCAAAGAGGCTTTGAAACTGTTAATCTTCAGCCAGCTTGTGAAGCAGAGATGCATGCTTTGCACTGGAAGCAATCTCATTTTTAGTCATGGACAGCGTGGTTTGATTTTTTGGAAGCCTTATGGATGTCATCTCTGGTCACTAAAGAATTCCTTATCAGTGTCAGGTCATGGTGATTCGATATGACTGAGTTTAGACTGTGTGTGATGCAGTGGATCTTCTCAGCCACTCCTGATAAGGGCTTCTAGGCAATTAAAATGGCTCTTTGCTGCTGCAGTCTTATCAAACTGCATCCTCCTTCTCTCCAGCTGGCGTGAGAGCTGCTTTGCCTTCCCCTGCCATGTCCCACAACAGGACAGACACAGGCAGTGTGCTGATCACAGGGCATGCAATGAACAAGGACAGGTGCTGTAAGCTTACAGTCTCTGGGAGCTGAATCAAAGTCAAGATGATTGGGTAGTCCCACATATAAATTATTTGATTTTAGACATTGAAGTATTTCTCCTCTTCTTGTTATTTAACGTCAACATTTTCTTCATCATTGCCTCAGTCTCGGCACATAAACTGAGAACAGCATGGACTTCACTGCCACTCTTCTCTGAACTGTGACTGTGGTCCAGAGGGAGTCTCTGTGTTCCTTGAGGACAAGGCTTTGGCTCTGGAAAGGATTAATGATAATAGCTTTCTTAACTGTCCAACGTTTATTTCATTCTCTAATTGAATGGAAATTTCAAGCTGCTTACTAGGTATCACATTAGAAAGGCTTTTCAAATCCTCTATATTTGATAGCAACAATGGCATTTTCACCAGTGGGAAAGCTCTTGGAAGTATCTTTCCCCCTGCCCACTGCTAATCTATGTAGCTATCCTAGAGGCTGTACAGTCAGTGGCAGTGGAATTGGCAAGGAGAGTGCACAATATTTGTGAAATGCACCATCTTGAGTCTTGGAATAAGCCAACCGTTTTTTCAAATTAAAGATTTCTGAGTTCTCTGGCAGGAAAGAGGGAAAGCTGGTCTCAAGGAGCTGTGAGTTCTCCCAAATCTATATTTTCTGGCCATGGCTTCTCTTTTAGTCTGACATTTCTTGAATCAAAACAGGTTAAGATCTGTGAGTTAATGCAGTGAGCCCTGGGTTTCATGGCAGTGCTGGCCAAAGGCAGAGCTTGTCTGCTTGCTACATTAACTGTTGGGTCTTTTCATAGATGCCATTTGCCTTCCATCTCACATGGGCTTTTCCTGACACAGCAGAAAGTGAAACATTTTGGCCTCATGTCAAACATGTTGAAATCATGTATTAAACAGTGGAGTAAAACTGTATTGCTGCTCTCTCTTTGTACCTAACAAATGCTCTCAGCAACCGAGATGCAGTTATCAGTCACTCGTGCAGACACACACGGTATGAAGAGGATTGCCTGCTGTGACTTGGGACGTGGCCAGAGCACATCTGAGCTCTCTCTAGTGCAGCATTCCCACTGTCACTGTAGTCATGGATCACTAAATGGTACATTTCACATATGTATCCCAAGAAAATGCTACCACAGAAGTATGGAGAGCTTAAAGATTTGCCAAGCAAATGACAAAAATGTATTTATCCTCCTCATCCCCACCAAAATGAATTGTAAAATAACTGACAGTAATAGATGATTTCCACTTTATTTAATTGGAAAGGTAAAATTGGATTTTTTTTTTTTACATTATTCCAAACCCATTCTATTTCTCTGAATTACTTTAATAAGGATATATCTACCAATGAAACTTCCATTTATCAGATTTTTGCTGGGGGGAAGAGGAAACATCATAAATATTATGCCACAGAGGGCAAACTTGGGAAAGGGTTGTTTAAAATGAGGATAAGCCACTTGTATCTACATACTTTTGTAGGGTGCCCCCAGGGACATCCTTCTTCTTTTTTTTTTTTTTT